>JANRGW010004373.1:0-34200 GCA_024733675.1 Psilopsiagon aymara | reverse complement strand
TTTCTCATCCTGTCTTCACACAGGAGGTGCTCCAGTCCCCTGATCATCCTCGTGGCCCTCCTCTGGACTTGTTCCAAGAGTTGCATGTCCCTTCTCTGTTGAGGACACCAGAACTGCACACAATACTGGGATGAACCCACTGATCAGCTACCTTGGTAAAAGGGGTGTTGTAGGAACAAGGGATATAAAAACCCCTGTGAGTTTTTATATGCGGGGCCAACTTCCACCTCCAGTTCTTCCCAGCAAATCCCACACCTATCAGGCAACAGGAGAGTATTTAATATGAGATGTAAAAGTATATATGTATATAAACAGGCAGATAACAGATACAGAAACTGTATTATATAAATTTTCCTGTAGCAGCTTCTGTCTCTCGCTCTTATCACTTAAGCAATAACTATGAAATTGTCAGATATTCCAGTACTATCCAGAAGATAAGCATAGTTTGATAGCTGATGAACTCCTAATGAATATACTGTTAATTGCATAACCTTCCTTCACACTAACTTTTCTGTTCATCAAGGGCAGGATTAAACAGCTTTTCTGCTTTAGAGCATCCTCATAATTAATAATATATTCTTCCCACTTCTAAATATAATCTATAATGAGATGCTTTAAAGAATCCAAGCTGCACCTCTCACTAAGTACTTTTGATCAGAAGAAAATGAGCCAGAGTTTGTTTAGACAATGGAGCCTGCTTTAACTGTGACTGTCAGCTTCCCAGTGGGCCCAATCCTGAAATGCAGCCAGCCTACTTCAAACAGGTCACGGCAGCAAAAGCTGCCAAGGGCAAGAAACACCTTCTTCTCTCTAAAACATAACGTCTCTTTATCTCTGGGGATATTCTGTGCAGATCAGAGATGAAAAGAAGTACATGTAGATACATGAGATACAGACAGTGTATTTAAGATAGTATACACATATATATATACACACTAGATAGCTTCTACTCAGAGATGAATAATTAACTCCATAAAAGCTCTGCAGTCAACCCGCCTATCAGGCAGTAAGATAATACTCAGTGCAAAATCTCACTGATTATGTTTTCCATGCACATGACATGTCCCTTTCTCAGAGGTTTCTCCTGGTTTCCATTTGTTGAGGAAAGACACATCTCCAAGGATCACAGAAGAGCAAAAAGGTTTCATGATATATATGACTGCCTCTGGACATCTATGAATGATGACCCACAGCTGGTGAGGAGGAAGGAGAGTGGCTCTCCCCTACCCACGAACAAACTACTTCCCTTAACCAAACAAGGGCATTTTTGCCCTGAAAATTCCTTCCCAGTGTTCCGAATGCCCAGCTCAATTCCCAGGTGGAGTACTCCCAGCGTCACAGCTTACTCTGATTTACAGTAGCTCAGCCAAATGTCCTTACCTATAAAACATGCGGCTTCACCAACATCTGTGTGTATTGGCTGGGAGAACTCCCCAGTTTAAAAGCTACAGGGCCATAAAGATCAGCCGAATGCACAGCAAAAGGCTGTCCTTCTACATTAACACCATTTAATTGACAGCATACCTTTAAGTCAAGTATCTATTTTGATTTAAAGCCTTCAGTCAGTAAAGATTGCTGGACAAGACAGTCCAATTGTTTATTTACCACTACTGTTAGGAGCTGCATCTTATCTCTAGTTCTAGTCCTTATCTTATGTTCTCTTATCTAGTTTCAGCTTCTGTTCACTGGATCAAATTATACTGTTTCTTGCTAAGCTAAAGAAAGAACTGTGTGATGAAACCTTTAAGGAAAAAGGCAACTTTCAACCCTCTCTTCAATAAATCAAATACCTTTCTGATAAGGTATATTTTTCAATATAACTATGTGAAATTGTAAGATTGTTCACAATCCCTTGACTAATAACCTTTCCACTTTACGGCAGCTGTCCATGTTTTTTACCACCTCTCAGTCACCTGTTCCTTGATCCCAGACTTTCCTAGTTCTGGTGCTCCAGATTTTTATTTGCTAACCTAGTGACTAAACTACTTATTTATATTTACATATTTATTTGTAATATTTATATTTATTTGCAAGAATCCAACCCACGCAGCAAGTGGGGGGAAAGCTCACAGAAATCTAGCATAACGCACTGGTTCTTAAAGGCTGCTTTGTGTTTTCAGCGGGAAGACTTTCTTTCCAACCTGGTGTAACTAAAAGAGGTAGAACAGATCTCTGAGACAAAGTTCAGTGGCCTGTATAGTAGGCAAGATTGCATCTGGTCTAGATAGAGCAATTTTTATGACTTTCAAGTTGAAAGTACACCTCATTTCCTATGCAGGTCAGCTATAATTTCCTATGCAGCCACTTTAGACTTGAAGGAGCCTGATGCCAGAACTTTAAATAACTTGATGCATTCGCAGCGCCTAACCTTTCCAAAACCTCCTCTGACAACGA
Source organism: Psilopsiagon aymara (assembly GCA_024733675.1). Taxonomy (NCBI): domain Eukaryota; kingdom Metazoa; phylum Chordata; class Aves; order Psittaciformes; family Psittacidae; genus Psilopsiagon; species Psilopsiagon aymara. Next base: position 31,806 of record JANRGW010004373.1, on the reverse strand, counting down.
GACAGAGCTGTCTTTGTGTAGGCTTCTCCACCTGCCAACTGCAGAAGACACGCAGAGCTCAAAGGGAAAGGGTATATCAGACTAAGAGCTTCACTGTGAGACTCAAAGCACTGCTCAGTCCTGCTTCACACTGAAGAGGAGCAAGAAACCACCATCCCTATCTGCTAACATCAGGGACATGGGGTGACTGGCAAGCACGTGTGCACCTTCCCTTCATCATCCCACACCTCACTGAAAGGTCAGCTATATCGCTGTGAGTCAGCAGTATGGGCATCTGTGCCATTCTCCCTGAAGAAAAGAGATGCCAGGCTGCTAATCTGCTTTTAGAAAAGGGAAAGGAAAGCCTGGCAGAGATTTTGATCTGTGCCACAATTACAACCAGCCTTGGAACAACACACACTTCTGATGATCCCAGGCTGAAGCTGATAACAAAGGCTGACCTGACCCAGTATAACCTTCAAGGTGTAAAGGAAATTCTTTTATATTCCCCCTAAAAAGCAACTGTAAGTATGAAAACTGAATACCTAAAGAATTCTTCATTCGGTTGAGTTAAAAAAACCAACAACTTAACCCCCCCTGAACTAAACCAATTGAGTAGACACCTAAAATCAGCAAAGCAAAATACTCATCAGCACCGGTGAGGCCACACCTCGAATCCCATGTATCTGCTTCTTCTGGGACATATGCTATACAACAGCTTCCAGTGGCAGCTCCTTTATACCCTATGGAAAAAAACACTTCTTCCAAGCCATGACCATAGGAGATGGATGAAATTAAAAAAACAAGTGAAGGAGAAGAATATGCAGAATCACTGTCAGGTTATGAAAAGATAAGAACTGATCCCACAGTTGTGACTTGATTCTGCGTTACCACTGAGCACACTTTTCTCTGGAACCCGAATCCCAGACATTTTAACTTTAATTTTTTTAACTTTTTCCCAATTTGAGAGATCTCTCCTTCATTTATTATGTATAACAGGGATTACTTTTTCATTTAAACTAAAATTGGCTAAACATCATTCTACAGCTTCAAGCTATTTGCCTTTGAAATATTTTCATAGTGGTCATCTCCCGGGTATATAGAAATCACTACAAATAACTCCTCATAGCTTCTTAAATATATACTAAAAGAAGAGGACTTTGATTTATGTTACTAAATGTAATCACATCACAGTGTCTCCTAAAGCCAGCCTTTAAAAACAATCATAAATATTTTATGCCATATGACGAAAATATGATGGGCTTCCAATTCATACAGAAAACACCTCACACACATGGAAACTTCTTGCTCATCAGCCTGTGGAAAGAAACTGTAGTGCAGAACTTCGATACATGTGTGCATAGAAGCTGGTATGCATAAGCACACTGCAGTAGCCACTATAAGATAAACAGAAAATCTTGCACGTTAGGACTCAAACTGTGCTCAGAATTCAGGCCACCAGTGATCTGAGGCCACCAAGAGCTACTTTTTTCTGGTTTTCATTGCAAGCATAGCTTAAAAGGATAATTCTGCATTTCAAACGAACCAGGTGTAATGTTTACACCAGCACAGTTTGGCAACGAAAGGATGGAAAAAGAACAATCAAAATTCTGCTTTTCCTCCATCATCCTGACATACAGTACTGCTTAAATGTTTCCCCAGCGAGATCACTGGCTCATGAAAAGCAAGAAAGAATAGTCCAAAATACACTCAACGATGGAGCAGGACTGGTACTGACACAATGTCATACTGCTATTCTGCAACGATACACTGACTTCCTGACAAACCAAAAATCCATGCTCCCAGTCCATCAGCAGCTGGAAGTAGCAATAGTGACCTTTAAAACTCAGGACAAGCTACAGTGTGCATTAGAACAGCAAGATGCAAAATCCAACAGCGCACGTGGAAAGATGATCTGTGCCTGAAGACTGCACAGATTCGAAACTCCCACTTTAACAAACCAAACCAGAACAACTTGCACACAGATGGTTTTGAAGTTGTTCCTTGAGCTCAGTTTTTGTCAGAGCCTGTGAACCTCACTGCCCTCACTAAGCTAATGATGCACGTGCGCATGATACTAAAGCATGAGCATGACCAGATGCCCCCTTCCCACTAGCACTATAGAAGTAATGGCTGCAAAAGAAATTGCTTCCTAGAAGCCATTAATTTAGGGCATGCAGCTTAGAAGAAACTGCTTACACTTAAGATCCTAAAAGGTGCATTTGAAAACTGATAGTCTTTTACAAATGTCTCAGTCCAGAACCTACAGACATCCTTGTGCACTTCAGAACATCCATGCTTTACTCCTTGCCTACACTTCCTAGAAAAGGGTAACTTAAGAACAAAAATAGGTTTCTTGACTCCCAGACCTGCATCTCCACAGCTTTCCTGAGCAATGCCATGCAAGCCCCCTGAGAGGCACATGCCAGTTATCTTATTTCCTACCACTGCCTCAGTGTGGAAAGCGGAAGCAGTTGTGCTGCACCCACTGGCACCAGACTCCTATTTCTTCCTCCCTTCCTTTTGCCCTCCTACCTCAACTGCTGCTCACCCTGCCCTTTGCACAGAGCATCCTCTCATACCTCTTGCCTGTTTTTCCCTCTTTCTCAAATCCATCCTTCACAGGTTACTTTTGCCAAATCTGTAATAATCTTGTTAATAAAACTATACATGTATATATATATGTTAACACTGAATCTATGCTTGACCTCAGATAAGAGATCCCTCTGACCTTATTACTATAACCTTTTTTCTACTCCTGCTATTACTGTTTCATCAGCCTTCTTGCTTCACTTGGGTCTGTTCTGATACAAAATTCACTCTGCAAGCTGCGACGTGAATAACTCCACTGTGGCCACAAACTCTGTGTTAGAAGGCAGCTGCAGAGGTGCAGGCAGAATCTCAGTGGTTTCAGCAATGCTCTGTTGCTAATGCAATTACTTAATTACAAAGGAAACTGTGAGTGCTATTACAGGACCTATGTTTGATCTGCTTTCCTGAAGCACCTCACACACCTCTTGCTGCTGAAATAACCACCAAGTATAATCACAGTTTGCAAAGTGCTTGGGGGTTATCGGATAGAAGCGCAATTTAGAAGAGGCCCGTAGCAGTGAAGTGCAAAAGGCATTTAAAAATGTGATTTCTAGCATTACCATGTTTGTTAATCCCTTAAAAGCAGTTCAGTTTGTTGTCTGGCTTGAATATAATGGACCAGGAACTGTTTCTCCAGGTTTCACATCAGATAAGCAGTTAAGTAATTACGGAAACAGAATGGAACTTTAATTATGAGAAAACCCATAGATTGTTCTATTGTGATCTTCCACAGCACTGCTGTTTCTTCTAAGTGAACATATTGTGCAAGCTGGGAAGAAACCATTGATTAAAATAATCAAAAGCCCTACTAGAAACTTAGACATGTTTTTCCTTTGTAAAAACCAAAACATTGCATCTGGTTGAGAGATCTGAATTACCTCTTCCACTTCAATTCTTCCTCACTGATAAATTTAATTAAATCTATTATTACTGGGTGGGTTTTCTCTTCATTACACATAAACTATACAAAGCTTGGTGTACTCTGGGGCATACAGAAGATTGGGAAAATTTACTGACAGGTTTTTATCTGGATTTCCTCCCAGTCATTTGCAGCTGAAGCAACCTGCTTGATTAACCTGCTGTTGCCAAGCATGCCGGCAATAAAGAGTTTCAGAAGTGAAACATCAGTGGCTGTATGTACAGGTACTTGATAAGCAGAGCAAATCCTCAGTCCCTGCTCTGAGAAGCTGGGCTATCATTAAGCACACAGTCAGAGAGGTCAGGGTCAAAGGGAAGTGTCCATCATTGGAGTTATCCACCATGTCAGGCTGCTAATTGAATAGTCACCACCTCTTCCCCAGACACCAGCGTTCTGTCAGCAGAGCGGGTGCTCTGCAGCTGATGTCAGCCCAGGACAGCCACATATGTACCAATATTACAACAGTCTTCCAATACGTAAAGGGGACCTACAAGAAAGCCATAGAGAGACTTTTTACAATGACATATAGTAGCAAGACAAGGGGGAACGACTTTACTCTGAAAGAGGGGAGATTCAGAGTAGACATTAGAAAGAAATCCATTATGAGGGTGCTGAGGCACTGGAACAGGGTGCCCAGAGAAGCTGTGGCTGCCTCATCCTTGGCAGTGTTCAAGGCCAGGCTGGGCAGAGCTTGGAGCAGCCTGCTCTAGTAGAAGGTGTCCCTGGCCATGGCAGGGGGGTGGAACCAGATGAGCTTTAAGGGTCCCTTCCAACCCAAACCATTCTGTGATTCTATGTTTCAGAGGAAATCAGGTCCAGAGGAGTCAGCACTACTTCTGCAGATGCTAAAGTACAAATGAGACTGGGGAGTTTAAGTACAAGCGCGTGTGCTGGCTCCTTCCCTTTCTTTCTCTGGCTAACAAGAGGCAATTCTGTACCCTGGGCACTGGGAAGGAGGGACATACACAGGCCACACTCTGGGTTCCATCCAGAGCCTGCTGGTTACAAACAGCAATGAGAAAACAGCCTCTTCAGAAGTCTCTCAACTGTGGCTAAGAGTCCAGCATCACCCGTGGGGCTCTCTGAGCCTCTGTAGCTGCAGCTGCTCTTTCATCTTCCCTCTTCACAGGCTCATTTTCTTTCTCTCATTTACAGAGATTACTCTGATTCCAATCAAAACAGGGAGGAAAAAAAACCCCACAGAACGCTAGGGGGACAGAATTATACAAAAGATAAAGGAGTCAAGCAGCACTGAGACCATGCCCATTTGTAAGAGAGATTACAGTCGCAAAAGTGCTTCTTATCAAAAGGGAAAACAAAGGCACAAAATGTCCTTAGATGAGCAAAGATAATAAAACCTGACAAGATGAGTGATAAAAATCACAGAAAGAGAAATTATGCAGCTCTCCAGGAAACTGCCAGAATTTATCATAAAGCACTTTTTCCTGCCACCTGAAGTCTGCGCTGTCTTTATTTATTTAATTCAAATGAAAAGCTTAGCTAAGTGTATTGCAACATAGGCATTTCACCTTGTATCTGCCATTATGGTATCTCCTCTCTGTTCTGTCAAAGGGCTGAATACACCAAACAGCATCCAGGGCTTTTTATAACTTCATACCTTAAAGGAAAAATGGAGCGCAGTGTCACTCTGCATGAGGCCACCTCCAGCAGCCACAGCAGCTGGAAGCAAGCCATCCTCCACCATCCTTGGTCACATCTACATGGCCACAAAGGCAATACCCAATGAAGATGCTGCTTTTGCATGCTCAGGTGACCACTGTTCTGAGGTATTAAAGGTATCAGTGAATGAATTGGTGCTCAAAGGGACCAACAGAACATGAAGAACTCGAGGCAAAAAAAGGATTCAGTAGAAAAGCGTAGACTTAATAATTTCTGGTATTTCCTCACTCTTACATGTGCAAAAGTCTGAAAAGGCTCTGCTGCTATTAAATAATTGCATCTCTTCATCTTAGAATGAACGTTTCACCTTCTATATACATACAAAGAAACCTCACCTTTTTTCTTCAGAGGATGGAATAGGCAGCTTATATGGCAATTTTAATTGAGTATGTTCAGGCTGCTGCACAAGAACAGTGTGAGTAGACCTGTGGCTGAGAAGAAAAGGCCTTTCCCAACCAACTACACCTTTACTTCATTACAAATACCCCTGCTGGTTCACAAAACTCAGCTTCAACTTTGACACCTGCAACATGTCGATGGGCAGGAGCTGAAGCAGAAACATACAAATTCTAGCAGAATTCAGTATGATAATTGCTATTTCTCATTCACATTCCACACAGGGCCAATATACCTGCTGAAATGCTGGAATATCACACCATTATTTTTTCTGTATGTGCACATGTGCATTTCTAAATTCACATCTAATTCCCCCCATATAAATGCACACACAATGACTAGAGATGCACTCACTGTTTGTCAAACATGCTAGACATGCTTCTCCCTGTACAAAAAAGCCCCAACAAACGGGAGAAGCACGGTTATGTTTGTGCTAGAATGACTGGTGTTTGCTACCTCTATGCCAAAACAGAGAATTCACAGTCTTCATCCAATAACTTGAGTCTCGTACAACAGTACACTTGGAGAACTCAAACGACATGGTAAGATGACTATCCTAGCAGCCTAAGCCAGAAAAATGATACAATAACTGGCATGAATCCATTCTTACGGGACCGTGTAAGCATGTGCAGTCTAACAAAGCTATTAAGAGAAGTCCTCTGTATTTTAATTCAAAGGATCACCGTGTTTTAATATGTTATAATACAAGACAGAAAGGGTGATCTGAAATCTGTCACTACAAATACAGCCACTGAATACAGCGTCACTAGGAAGGAAGCTAGAAGCTACTGCTAAAGCAAAGCCGTGGATCAAAGCTCTCAGCAGCTATGGAAGCTTACTGCACCCCACAGGTACACAGGGTGAAGATCCACGCTACCCTGAGGTGTGCAGACAGTGCTGCCAGTGAACGTGTCTCACCCTAAAGCACAGCCTTACTGAACACATTTCAGAGAACTGGAAATCTCCAGTGCAAGGTTTGAGTTAGGAAGCATGCAGAGACTGCAAATTAAATCAGTCTTAATCATGATCCTAATCCTCAAGGAAGTAGGATGGAGTGTCACGAGACCCTTCCTAAAACCTCAAAGGATTTCAGTGGGAGCTTGTCCTGAATGACAACATGATCCTACAACTGCAGAAATGAGAAAGAGAAGGTGGTGGAACCAGGAATCACAGCTTCAATATCTGATTCATTACAATACTAAAATACAGAAGCTATTGAAATGAGAAGAATGTTAAAATAGTCATTTGATGTTCATTAATTTTCCTCACACCATAATTCACCCATTTAAGACAGAAGGTTTACTTTCTGTGTTCTTGCAGTGCTATAGTGCTTCACTCAGTTACCACAACATTTCAAGTTCCAAATTCTGTCTTTGCCTTTGATTCCCAGAAATTATTCCCTTTTGATTTCCCCTTCCCCAGCAAACAAGCATAATATACATAGGCAAATCAGGTAATACGAATTTCACAGAGCAAACAGCAAGAGAATGGCAAAACCAAAAGCACCAGGCAATGAAAAGCTGCTTGAGATTCCTGAAAACCTCTTAAGTTTTTACTAGTTCAACATTTATAGCCAGTAATAATTACACGTACTAGAGCTCCACATGCTCAACTTCCATTTTCCAGCTATTCTCTGCTATTGAAATAACAGCAAGATTAATTATAGCCATAAAAAGGCAGCATCAAACCCTATTATGACCATTCCCTGTTTATGAACTGCACGAACGCGTTACACCAATAGGAGAAATATGAAATTGCAGTGTCTAAATCTCTCTAGCAGTCAAATAGCAACAGCTCAAAGTTGGAATGGGAACACTGCAAATATCAAAGCTTGCAATGCTACATGAAAAGGTGGCTTTCTCACAAGGCAACACTGCTTGGGAAAAGAACAATCAGAGAAGACCCCATAGGTAGTTTCTATTGGTTTTCCTTTAGGACTCAGCCCTCTGAAGAGATCCTCAGAGATACAAGCTCCAAACACCTTCTCTTCAAGGAAAAACACATTTTCTTTTGAACAGGTATGACTTAAAACTCTGTAGCACAGGCAGAACTGGAGTACAATCATTACAAATCCTAAATTCATTTACATCTGTAGGTAAGTAAAATGCTGAGATCACCAAAGCCATGTAATCATCAAAAAGAGATGTAATTCACTGCCCAAGAGCCACAGATAAAGTTATCCTACTCCTAGGGATAAACAGCTTGGCTTTGAGTTCGCTGTATTTCCTTTGATGTAAAAGGATAATTTCACACTTCAAGAAAAGGAACAGGATGCAGGAAAAACTAGATTTGGTTCCTTACCCTGACAAAGACTTCTTGTGTTAATCCCTACAGTTCTGTGCCCTTTGGGATATTGAGGTCAACCTGGGGTTGTCCATAAGGACACAGCTAGAGGCATTCAAAGCAATTACAATAGTTACGGAACCAGAGGCACTTGGGAAGCAAGTGTACAGGGGCTGAGCCAGGATGATTAAATCAGGAGTGAAGGAGCTTTTCTGAGAATTTGAAGAGTTATAGAAACTTAGGATAACACAGACTTTCAAAACTCTGCCTGGAACTATAGGCCAGAATCCATAGGGAACTACTAGACTGCTAACAGGCCTCAAGAGGCCTCTGTCTATCTCTAGTGTACCGTTAAACACTTCCATGCAAAGGAGTTTTCTAGAGCCTCTGCTAAGCAGACCTGGAAACTAGAGCATAATACAGACAAAAATGAATTGATTTTAAAGTTATATTTTGGATGTGGTGAAGCACTGACAGAGGTGAGTGAGCAATGCAAAAACTGCATCCTGGTTGTTGAATTGTGTCATTGAACAAGACAAAAACTGTATCCTGGAGAGGCTGAGGGTACAGTATTGGTTCAGCCATCAGAAGAGAAGGCTGAAGGAAGATTCTGTTGCTACCGTCGACAACAAAATGGGAGGGACTAGGGATGATGGAGACAGGCTGTTCTCAAAGGAGCACAGTGACAGGATGGGAGGTGACAGACATGTGCTGCAACAAAGGAAAGTGTGGTAACAGTGACTCTTTCTCATTAGTATGAGTGCTCAAACATGAGGACCAGGGTCCCCTCTGAGCAGGAGACTGGATTAGATGACCCCAGAGGTCCTGCCTATCTTAAATTATTCCATGACTTCATGGAGACTCATGAAGAGATCATGGCCCTTTTAATTTTATTCTGTCTCCATACATTTGGTCACATTGACAGATCAAAGCTTTCACCAGTAGCCTTACAAACCAGTCTGGGAGTCTGGAAAATGAGATTGCCTCTTTTGTGCCTTGTCACTGGGAGGATCCTGTAGCTCTGGAAGTGCTTCCTCACCCTCTATCTTGTTCTTTGTTTCACAGATGTTTTACAGCAGTCCTCAGCTGCTGTAATTCAGCAGTGATCCCAACAGATTACCAGGGACAGTAACAACACTATTAAAGCTGCTGTATTTAATGCTGGCAATAGCCAGTTAGTGTAGTAGGAGTGTTGTCAAAATGCATACCTGCACACCTGACACTACCATCGCCTTATTCAATTGCCTGAATGATCTGTAACAAATTAACCCAACATAATGGCCTTTAATTTTCATATTCTACTGCATTTACAATCCCCCACCATCATATCACATACGTACAAACAGATCTGCTCCTCATGCTGGGAAAAAAAACCTCCACACCAAAACAACAAGGCAAAAAAATCCTCTCTGTTATAACCCCAGGTCCTACAGCTTGATTTGACCCAGTTTTTGATTTTGCTGCTTGAGGTTCAAGGGCCAGTGTATGCGATGCCCTGGATGAGACAGTACATCCTTCTCCAGGATAAATTCTCCGAGGGCAGGGAATAAGAGAATAGTATATTAAGTCACTTTCCCCAAAAGCACAGTAATGTCACCAAACTCCGCCATGCAGGAGATCTGTATCAAAGAAGAGTAACAGAGATGTAATGTCCTTAGGGGTGAGAACTAGGACAGAACTGTGCATCTGGGGCTGAGCAATACCATCAACACCACCAATAAGTACAAAACTCTGCATTTGGGCAACTTATCAGAGAATGAGGGCAGACCTGATCACCACAGTGAGAGCTCAGCATACACAGCACCACCAGGCGAAGTGCCTAAACCCATGGAAAATTCCCATTAAAAAGATAACTGTCAAGTTTGGATACATCTCCCTGAACAACTCGTGACACGCACTACAAAATAAAAAAGAACTGGTACTGTATTTCAAACCAATGCTCAGGGGTTGATTTTATATTCCATCTCCATTTAAAAACCTATTTCCAGGACCGCTGCAAACCACCCTATTAAATAGAGGATGAATTCAAGTTTCCCTTTCCCTTTTTTTCCCCCCTCATACCCTACCACTATACCTTCCTGTATAATAATTTCTGCTCTTAACTAGGAGAATGTCACATATCTGAAAGAGAAATAAGTGGCGAGTTTATGCTGCCTGCATTCCTCTATCTCATTATATATACAGTGTCCTAAGGCAAGAGTTTGCCAGCTTAGATTTTCACTTGCTCCATCCCTTTAATTTGTGTTCCCATCAGTGCTGCTACTGTTTGTTAGCGTTTGTTTTCATTCTTCTCTAGAGATATTTTTTAAGTCTCTGGTTAAATAATCAAAATACTTCAGAGGGAAATTTAACATTTCCTTCTTGTAAAAACAAGGATGATTCAGTACCTGTGCTGGAACAGCATTAGGTGGGTAACATTCATTTTGCTGGGTCTTTTTTAGCTCAGTAAGAAAATGCCTTCCCTTCCCCCTTCCTCAGCTTCAAGAAACTAGATAGGAAAAGGTGAGGAATCTTTTCATATGCATAAGCAATGCCTGTGCATATCAGCAGCGGCTGCACCACAGCTCCAGGGTGATCACCAAGCTACGCTGGACTGCTTTTAGTGAGAGCGATGAAGAAAAAAGCCAGTGCTCTGGCCATGGTGGGCTCCCCAATGAAAGAGGACATGTAGGCTACTAAAGACCTCCTGCAGTTGCCAGAGGTCTGCTGCTGGATAATCTTGCAGCAGTTATCAGATCCTCAGCATTGGAGCCTACTCTGAGGTCAAAAATATTTCTGTATCCCAGAACAGCTGCTGGTGAGGTACGTGTGAGCAGCAGGCGCTGGGCTGACTGAGGCACTAACTCGACTCCCACCACCACTTCCAGATACTTGGCGATCCTTGTAAATGCTTTGTGGGGAGCTCTTTGCATGCTAACAAGCTGGCATGAGGAAGATGAAATCCATTCCTGTTTCAGAGCACCTTCCAGCAGCAGCAGTTCTGCACCCGCAAGGCTCTCCCCTCTCGGGGGGCAGGGAGAATCAGCAATGGCTGATGTCTAACAGGAGGACAAGCCTCCTTCTTCCCTTCCTGGCAGGTATCCTGCAAGGCCAATGTGGTTCATTTGCTTTGTGTACCAGCAGCCAGCCTCTCCCAGACAGAGGCCTAGTACAGGCAACTGCTAAATCTATAGAGGCCTTGTGATGGAAGATGAGGCTGGAAGCTGGCAGGGCCATGTACAAACTCTTCTCCTTCCCCACCAGCAGCACCACTGCAGCACAGCTAAATGGTGGTTCTTTGTTCCTCTCACTCACCATCCTATTTCTTTTCATTTATTGTGTTTCTCAAAATAACTTTCTTCTTTTCAACATTGAATTCCTCCTCCCTCTTTTCCCACCCCAGCTTCAATCAACACAACTTCTTAAATGATAAATTCAGCCCCTTCCACCCCATGTAGATAGCACTAATTTCTGAGTTCACATGGTTTTGCTTCTCTTGATTTAGGGGCTCATTCTGCTTCCACACAGAAACAAAAACCATAACAAAACACACCTTCCCCCCAAACTAACAGTATTTCTGATGACTCCAGAGAGAGCGGATCCAGCCCACAAGATGTCTCTGAATAGATCAGCTCACAGAAGAGGGGGACACATTTCTTTGAAACCTTAATATAAATTAAATGAGACAAAATAAATTCAGCAGCCAGATAATAACACTGAAAAACTGACAGATGGCAGAACACTGAGGTTTAGTGGTGACACTCACATGCTACATGAATAATTCACTTGGGCCAACCTATAGATATAAGAGTATGGATATGAAATTAAGGATGTGGCTCAAAGAAAAAGGAGTAAATGTAAGCATTTTCCTACCAAATCCAATTTCAAACCAAAAGCCTGGATAACCATCTTCTCCAAAATGAGCCCATCCTAGAATTAATCAACCTTTAGCTAGTACCTAAATCCACAACAGGGAGAAGTCCTATAGACCTCGTCAGTTGAGCATTCAGCTGAACTTGAAAGACACGCTTACACTGCCACCCCCAGCCACATTCAGTGGCTCGAGGAAAATGCAGTCTACAGCAATAAAGCAAACATTTCATGAATAGCAGAATAAGGCCCACACATCCAGGTCCAGGAGAAGTCTGGCAGCTGCGATGCTGCCTCACCTATCCAATGGGAGAGAGGTCATGCTGTCCTCAACACCTGGGGGAAATAACAACCCTAGAGAGAACATTGTTAGGTACAAAGCTGAGTAACTTCAGTGATCTGGGAAACAGCAAAAGCCAAGTACTGCTCAGGCTTTGCAGCAGGGTTATTAAAAGATTACTATAAAATGTTCCCTTTCACTGAGCGTTAGAGGTGGGGACACAGCACCTCTGATTACCAACAAGAGAGCACAACATGTGTTTAATAAACACACCACAAGAGCATTCAGAAATAAAAAGCCATTTAGCAGGTGCCAGAGAGGAACTGCCTTGTTTTCCTCACATTCTGAGATAGAAATACCCCTAAAAATGCAACAGTCAGCATTATAAATGCTCAGCCTCCCTTGTTTGAAAGGACTATGGACAGTGTCCCAGCATTGCATTCACTGATGAATAACCCTAGATCCTGGCAGAGATGTGGCAATTGCGTGGCCTGTCTGAAAAAAATTGATTATAAAGCAGTTCGATCTTGCCAGAGGTAAGAAATCTCTATCTCCGAACCTGCCCATTCCCTAGGAAAACTGCAGCGTAGGCTCCTCCAAAGGGCTGTGCAGGAAAACCAAACGGTCATGGGGACTGCAGTCATTCCTCGGCCACAGGGAGAAAGTTCAGCCTTGTTTTCATCAGGGAGAAACAAAACAGGGCTGGAAGGAGAAACCATACAGGAATATCCAGCTACACATTTTACCTCTCACTATGTTTTCTGTCTACCATTACGGCCTCTATTTGCCCTTAGCTAACATTTACACACACAAAAAGCTAGGCCTTTTACATTAAGGGTACAAGTTAAAAGCAAAGCCTAACACCCCAGTCTTGTGTAATAGCCTACCAGGTTCATAACCCACTACTGTCTTGACGAATGTGGTTGAAGTCTTACAGACATCTGAACTAACCCTCAAACAGCATTGTTCTTATGCATTACCAAGATGATTCTGTTTCCCCACAGAGCAGATCGGATCAGCCTTTGAGCTGACACATACACTGACAAGATACAAAACAGCTGTAAAGAATGTCCTGAGCATGCAAATTAAAGCCTATAGCTATCAACAGTCATAAGATTAAAACTACGTGATCTTCTTTGGATTAAGTGTGAACTTCAGATCTGAATAATCCTATAAAACAAATAAAGTTCCAAAATTCTACTTGCAGATATTTTTAAGATTTGCAGACAAGCTTTTAATTGGTACAGAGAGAAACACTGGTTTCTCTTGAGAGCTAGCCACAAGTCAGACAAGAGGCTTGTATCAATTTTCCTGTGAACATCGAGACACAAGTTCATGCATCTTTTCAATACTTAAGTTTTAAACATAGAATGAATCGTAGAATGTTTTGGGTTGGAGGGGACCTTAAAGCTCATCCAGTTCCATTCCCTGTCACAGGCAGGGACACCTTCCACTAGAGCAGGTTGCTCCAAGTGCTGCCCTTGAACACTGCCAGGGATGGGGCAGTCACAGCTTCTCTGGGCACCCTGTGGCAGCACCTCAGCTCCCTCACAGGGAAGAACTTCTGCCTGAGAGCTCATCTCAGTCTCCCCTCTGGCAGGTTAAAGTCATTCCCCCTTATCCTGTCACTATAGGCCCTTGTAAAATGTCCCTCTCTGGCTTTCTTCACAGCCCCTTTTAGGTACTGGAAGCTGCTGTAAGATCCCCCTGGAGATTCCCAGAGAGCCCCATGTCCACCAAGGATGAAATAAGTCAGGGGGGGAAACAGAAGATGAAATGGCTACAAAAGGAAAGGAAGATGAGTACAGGAAGTTGTCAGTGGCCACAGCATTGCATGGCCTGTACACAGTTCATGCTATGGCATCTGACAAGAGATTTAGCCAATGATTGCAGAGAATGGAACTTATTTATTCAGCCCCCTCCAGACAATCAGGTAGTGGAAGTAACATTAATAAGATAGCTTTTGACTAAGAAGGTTGCAGGGTGAAAGACCACAAATACAGAACATAAATATGTTAATGTAGTTACTGAAGTGATTTTTTTTTTCCCTGTAGCCTGTATATGGCTGGAAAAATGACTCTGTTTTATGCAAGAGAAGCACATTCATCTTCCTTAATTATGGGGAAGCCAGGACTGATACTAGGCTTAAAAATGAAAGTATGGTTAATTTTTAAGTCCTTTACATGCCCTGTTCTGGTGGAATCCAATAAAATACATCCTCCAACACTCTTGTGACTCATGGGACTATATTTGTGAAGTACATGACTGGAAATTCAATAGAATGCCTTGTACTAGTTTCTTGGTCTGTTGAAGAACAAATCTGCGGGCATAAGTAAGCACACAAATAGAAGTCTGCATATTAGCTAGTGTTCTCATTAAAATATCCCTGGGATTCCCTTTAACTCAACATCAGACAACCCTTCACAGTCCTAGAACAGCAGAGCACAAATGGACCTCGTCAGAGTCAAAAGAACAAGATTGTAGCGCTACATGAAAATGAAGCATATTCTTCTACTCACTGAATCAATGGGGTTTTAAAAGGTGTTACCTGCAGTTAACATCTGTCATACTTATTCTCAGTTTTAGTTATTTTACATCATCTTTCATCTCCTACTTTCTTCATTTGTTCTCAGAGGCAAAAACAATTAAAATTGAGCAATGTTCTAACACTGCAAAGTTCTTCTCTAATGACAGAAGCGCTGTCTGAAGTGATGATAAATCCCAGTATGCTACTATGCAGAACACTACAAATCTGAGATTCCAAAAGGCCTGATCCCAGGGGAGTGCGAATCTTTATGCACTGCTGCTGATCATGAGCCCTACAACTAGATAAACATAACAGAGCTAAGGATGCTTTGAACCCTGTTACACACACAAATACTCCAGAGAGATAGTAGATAGTGCTGCCTGTATCATTGTCTGGAAAACTTGTACATTTTTTAAGTTTCAAAACCATCTGATTTGAATGACCTGAATCCTGTGTCTATAATTTCTGTTCAGATAGAAGCAAAAGTTGACAGATCATCCTGTAAGTGCTGGGAATAACACCTCCAGTTTCTCTATGCTTTGATAAGAGAACACATCTGAGAAGCGATGATGTATGTACCATCACTTCTCTGGGCTACTCACTGCATGCTGCTTCTGATTCATCTGACCCATCAGGACATTCTTCTTCACCATCACATTTCCACCTGGCTGGGATGCAGTGGCCGTTGTCACAAGTGAAATCTGACTCAGCACAAGTTTTCTTTGCTGCAAGTGAAAATAAAATACATTAATTGGCATGAATATACACAGTGCAGAAGACCTCCATTGCATCCGACCCCATAAAGGACATTACTGATGGCTCTGTATTGAGAGGATTCATTTCACATTCAACATTGATTCTTCATGAGAGAGTCAAACAGGTATCAAAGATGGACACCTCTTCTCACTAGAACTCTTAGTCCTCCATTATTTAACATGGTTTCACTCCTTATGCCTTTTTTCAGACATTCAAAAATCAAAGATATTCTTTTTCGAAACAATTTTCTAAGGCTTTTGCTACAAAAGGGCTGCTGCCTACACAGAACTGAAAGTGTGCTGCATAATTTACAGACAGGTAAGACAGACAACTCTCACCTCTGGAGTACTATAACCTAAATAATAATGTTTTTATCTGTGCAATCTATTCATGGCTTTCAAGTACATCTGTCACCATAGAAGATGATCATAAAGCACTCCTCCAAACACTAAAAATCGTTTCATTAAATGTCAACCACTCCACACTCTTTGCTTTGTTTGCATGAATCTAGGGCTTGAAAAAGATACAAGACATGAGCTCAAGCAATTAATTGATCTATTTCTCTGTGCCAGTGGTGCAGCACCACCAGTGCCCTGTAATACTAGTCAGCATCTTTCCACTGCAGCAAAATAAAGCTGCCTGTAAATATCTGTCCCCTTCAGACCATGGCCTCAGTGTCAATGTGATCAGCAATCAGTCACTGCTCATGCAATGGTGACTTCAGTGGATTTTCTGTTAGCAACTGGATTGAACAGCCATGCTGTGAGAGTTACGAGCAACGAAAGGCTCAGGCTCAGTGTTACCACCTCTGAAGTGCAGGACTCTGTGGCTAACTCAAATCTACCTTGGTTAGTGACCAATTTACCTGGGAAGTGTTGGCAGTGAGAACAACTGTTTCTACCCTCTGCAAAGCTGCTCACAACCTAATAGGATCACAAGAAAATTCAGGTAGTAAAGGATCTCAGAAGGTCAAGTCCAACCTCCTGCTCAAGACAGGGTCAGCTCTGAGGTCAGACCGGGTTACTCTTTGTTTTATCCAGTCTGATCTTAAATCACCCCAAGATGGAGACAGCACAACCTTGCTGGGCAATCTGCTTGCCTGCCTTCTTGATGAGGTTTGGGCTTTGTAGCTATTCCCCAATATAAGCCATGTGCACACATGATTCCTACATCAGTATTTCTTTCAGCAAACATTTTTAAAGCACTAAACACCACAAATAAGCCTCTAGGAACTGATCTTTTGTTCTCCTTTCTTTTTTTCTTAGATGAGCTGCTGTCAAGGAGGGAACCACATTAAACATCATTCATGTGCCTACACAGGAAACAAGAGCATTACTGTGTGAGGTACGCGAAATGTCTACATGGCCAGAATCAAGTACTCCCTTTCTAGTACACAGAACATACAGCTTCCCTGAACAAGCACCCTGCAGAAAAACACTGCAAAGCATCACTAAGTGGCTATACAATCTCTTGGGATGCACTTCACAAAGAGAACATGCATTTACTCCACTTCTGTTGCTAAATGAGCCAGAGTCTGAGGAGGGGGAGAAGACAATTTTGAAGTATTCAGAGCCAGATATGAACAAACTGAGGAAGAAAACCCAACCCCATATAAGCCTAGGGTTTTAGAGGAGACCAGTCATACTGAGAATGCAGTCATTGCAAAGATAGTGCACATCTGCTATCAGGAGGAAAAGACTTTCCTCTGTACATCTCTTGTTAGAAACCCAAGACTTGTGAAACCAGCTATGATGCATCACTTTTGGTGTATTTAATGCAAATTCAGTTTCATTAGTTTGTTGTATTTAAAAGTCAGAAACTCTAACCAGATACTGATGGGATACGCATGTGTAACCGAAGATGGAGCACTGTGAAACTGAGTGGGTAAAGTTTAGTATCTGTTCTCAGGCGATGGTTAGGGCAAGTACAAATAAAACAATCACGTCTTCATCTAGACAGCAGAGACCAGTATAATAATGGAGACATAAGAAGCTTAGTTTTTAAAGTATATTTAGTTTTATACTAGCTCTTTCAATGTCTTAATGTCTTGTTCTTCCCATGGGAAAACCAGCCTTTGACTTACTCTCTAGAGATCAAAACAGCTACTTTTCCACCTCGTATAGACCTGCTCCTTTTCCATCAGTCCAGGACTGATCCCTGTTATTTCCAGGACATGTGGATACAAGCACGAGTGAGGGGGTCAGCCGCAGAGAGGAGCGTCAGGCATCCCCTTCACCACAGCCAACCTGCTCACAGCAGATGGTGGCACTGATTGCTTTGTTCCCCTGACACTGCTCCTCAGCAGCACAATTAATAGATTGCCAGGATTCACAAAAGGGGGAGAGCAGCATCACTGCCAGTCCCAGGGTATCACTTGGAAGGTGTTAATGTGCTTCCCCAGTGCGGCTCCTCTTTGCTAAATGAAGCTGGGCACAAACTACTCCTCAGCAGTGGCCGAGATGGAGAGTCTTATCCCTGTCCTCAAGCCCACACGAAGGTCCAACAGCCCTGTGCCAGAGAAATACGCAGGATACAAATGCATTTGGTCCTTTGTCTGAACCTAAGCTGTCTAATCTCCAAAAGGAACAGGATTAAAGGAAGAGGAGCTCAAACATCTGATTACTATATTTACTTCTACAATTATTATATTTATATATTTACATTTTATGTACTATATTTTATTTGTTACTCTTTTTTACAACTGTTACCCTCCAAACACGGGGCACAGCTGTGCAGACTGTCTTAATCGCAATAAACTCTGCTCTGTGTTGCAATCAGCAACCCGAATTCTTCAAACTGCGAGAACACTGATGCACTGCCTCATTTCTCACCTCCAATACAAGACTGGAATCACTTCATTTCCAAGCAGATTCACCTTCTGGCACTCGGTCGTCATATCTCTGGGATCACAACGCAGGCAGGGAGCAGTTAATTAAAATATCAGCTGTCTTTTTTTTCCTTTCGCTGTTTCAAGTCTGATACTATTTTCTATTAATCTCCCATGTTATACACCTTTCTTCTACCAATTCCCTATGAAAATTTCATTGAGGCTCACACCATAAACTGTCACGGGTGCACTAAGATATAAAATAAATAAATACACCCCTTTTAGACACTGGGGAGGACACAGGTTCATTTTACGGTTTCACCTGGCTCAGAAATAGCCAAGCAAAATTAATTGTTCCCCTGAGATCCATTTCCTTTGCCGCAAGCAGCCCAGGCAGCTTTGCTCCCATGTCTCTTCCCAATGAACATAAACAAACAAGAGTCAGTAGTCACAGCATCCCTGTGCCTCTGCTCCTCGGGGGGGCAAACTGATACCTGGAACAAGAAAAGAGGTGCCTACTGAAGTGTACACAGAGCCTTTCATCTCCTCCCCTGCTCGGATGCAGAGAGTGACACCAAAGGGACTGTCTTTCTTTTGACTCTGGCTTGATTTGCCTACAGTACCTGCTTTTTCCTTTCCCACATCTGCAGCTGGACAGATATGTTGGGGCTTCCAGGGTGGAGGTCAGTGCCTGTGCGAACATGAGCTTTCCAAAGTAAGGCTTGGTCAAATAAAGTCCTTCCTGCTTCTCTTCACCCAGGAAGAAAGTCAAGGGGGAGGGAAAAAAGGGTTCAGGTTTATCCTGCCATGACAGAAAAATACCCCAGCATGCTCAATTTTAACTGAACTGCACCAAACCAACAGTCCCTCATTCCACAAAACATCCTTTTCCTTTCATTACTCACATCCTTTTCCCTGAAACTGCAATTGAGGATTCCGGTTCATCCCTGCAGCAAATTAAAAGCAGGGTTCCCAGAGTGACTGGTTTAGAATGCGCACATTTATAGAGGGAATGCATAAGAAAGCAATCACTGGGGATATGTGTAATTAGACTGGAGGAAATAAACACATACAGAAAGGAGCAAATCCTGTACTGCCTGTGAGCAGGGCCCGCATGATCTAAATGCAACTTCTAGCTTCTAAAAACACCCCTCTGAAAGGTCAGACCCCTGACTCTGAAGCCAAAAAGGTATCTGAACCTAAATGAAAGGTCCAGGGTTTATTCTTTCTTCCTCTTTCTCATAACCCCCAAGATCCTTTCACTGCTCTCACAAGCCCATTTAACCTCACTAAACTTTTGCCTCAGTTCTAGAGGCTTTATGGGGCAAGAACATCTTTCTAGTTACTCTTTATAAGATACCAGGACCTCCAATTCAATTTCCAATTCACGCCTCTTGTTTATCCTAGTTTGCACATCTGCAACACTAAGCAACACACCACTCTACAATAATTCCATTGTTTGCTCGTTTCAGTGTAAGCTGAAATGCAGAGTGAACACGTTTCCTCTCATCACCAACAGTTCTGTGAGCAAGCTGTAGCTGTTCAACAGCAGCAGTGATGTAGAAGGCCATACAAAGCATGTTTTTGGATTGCAACTTGTAAAGGATAGTTATAATAAAGACCCCCCAGGTGAATAAACCCCTGTGTAGTAACAACAGACTAAACACAGGATTTTTAGATTAAGGGTTTTGTTCAAACTCTATATTGTACTTCCAGACAAAAAACCAGGCTGACACGAGTATCCTTGAGCGTTAACACACAAAGACCCTGCAGACTGTGCTCTTTCCACATCTCCCCCCCAGTAACTGCTGGCCAATGTCCACCAATTTTGAAAGGGGGGAAAAATGTGCAGAATAAGCCTACTCCTCTATGTTCCATAAAACTGGTAGCTGAATAAAGAAGAATCAAAACTACAGCTCCACAGAGGGAAAGGAGGGCAGAAAGCGGCCACTGGACTGGTCTATGGCACGTGTCGCCAGCCAGCTGGGGCTGTGCCGTTTCTGCATGTCCTCCCCCAGGTAGGTTTACTGCAGAGGGAGGAAGGTAGCTAGGGATTAAACCACAAATGACCCAAACCTGCAGACACCAAACCCATTGAAAACTGGTTTCAGTTTTTTCTGCTATTCCTTTACACAGCTCCTCTTTTAGACTTCTGACTCAACACCAGACCTACTATCAAACTGTATCTGTTCTCATTTGCAGCCACTATTCAGCCTTCTTGCAGAAACTAGTTTTAACTGTGCCATTGTAGAAAGAAAATAAAATAAAGGCCAAACAAGGAAAGTTTTGCTGTGATCCTTCTGCAGCTGTAAAATAGCACAACCCTGTAGGATGTGAGAATGGGAAGGGGATGTTAGGCCAGAAAAGAAATTGAAATTCAGAAAGCAGGGTCTTCATTTCATGTTGGAAAACTTCAATGGTACCTTTGATCAGTGACGTACCAGAGACACCGACAAGACTCTGCACAAGAAGAAAAGCAGCATCACATGAGTTCAGGCGCTTAATACAGACTATCACCATCAGTCAGCCCCGAGAGAGGCCAACTGCAGCTTGAAGTGTAACAGAGGACACCAGCTGCCTCCTCCCAGAACAAAATACATGATTTTTATGGCTCACTCTGCACTTCCTAAGGACCTCAATTAATCCAGTCTCACAGTGGGCAAAACACACCCCAGCTGAATCATTTGCTGGGCCATAGTTTTTCTGGTTACTAAGAGAAAGGTAGAGGCTGGGCGCATTATTCAGCTCCTAAGAAAGATTCTGGACTATACAGAACTTGACAGCAAACAGTCATCTTCAGTTTATAACCTCAAAGCTCATCCAGTTCCAGCCCCCTGCTGCAGGCAGGGACACCTCACGCCAGACCAGGGTGCTCCAAGCCCCATCCAACCTGGCCTTGAGCACTGCAGGGATGGGGCAGCCACAGCTTCTCTGGGCACCCTGTGCCAGTGCCTCAGCACCCACACAGGGAAGAGCTTCAGCCTAAGAGCTCATCTCAGTCTCCCCTCTGTCAGGTTAAAACCATTCCCCCTTATCCTGTTGCTACAGGCCCTTGTCCAAGGCCCCTCTCCAGATTTCTTGCAGTCCCCTTTAGGCCCTGGGAGCTGCTCTAAGGTCTCTCTGGAGCCTTCTCTTCCTCAGGCTGAACGAGCCCAGCTCTCTCAGCCCATCTTCCTGCTGCTAACTAACACGGTATTGATTTTGCAGAGAAGGAAGCGTAACATTGTGTAGGACAATCCACCCTGGTGTGGGTTCCTGGTCACAGCAGGCAGGCAAAGAGCACTCCATTCCTGGCAATGGCCAGCTGCCTCTTCTTAGGCACCCAAACGCTGGGCATGGGAGCCAGCAGCACTTCACTGTCAAGCCCTCAGCATAGGAGGTCCCTACAAACAGCAGCAGATAAGATCCAGGAGTTGGAATGTCAGGAAATCCTAGCAGATGTGGACTGTTGAGTCCTTTTAGTTTTCAGACAGCTGAAGACACCTTGAAGCAATGAAAAGGAATATTTAAACACTCTGAATCTGACCACCTTCTTTTGTTTTTTAGCCCTGTCATCCCAGCAGGCTATTCCATTTCTCAAGCAAGATTAATCAGATCACCTCAAACAGCCAGTGCGGAGGCACACACCACAGTCACTTTGATACTTAATACATAAGAAACACATTTTAAAGAGCCTTCTCCCCAAGACCCCCTGAACCAGCCCCAGAAAACAACATTCAGTCGAGAGAAGCTCAGTCAAAGGGTTTGGGACTGTCTGAAGCTGCTATCACAGTAACCAAAACACAAAGCAACTGAGTCTAGACTAGCCCCTCTGATCAATCAGACCAATTGAAGAAGAAAAGAGATGTGATTTTTCATTAATATCAAAGGTATCAACCTTTGTGCATTTAAATGGTAATACATGTAAGCCTATTAATTGGAATTATTTAAATACCTTTTCAGCATTTCATCTGTAACACTGAGTTTAATGTGAGGAAAATGGCAGCACTTAATTACAAGCTGTGGAAAGCACAGAACACTGAAACAACATTTGGTTTTGTGCATGGAATTAAACTGACTTCAACTAACAAATACATGCCTTCATTGCTAAGTTTACTCATGTAATCAAGGTAAAGCCTAACACATTTTTCACAGGTTGTTCTGTCATTTCAGACTTCCAGAAGGGGCTGTATGCTCAAAAGTTGCTGTTTTTTGCCTAATATACAAGTTGGTCTAATGAATGCAGAGTTTGTTCCTACACACCATGTTTCACCAGTAGGAAAAGCAGGAATTTCAGAAGAGATTCCAAGGACAAAATGACCATTTGTATTGGTGTGCTCCTTCGAGGACATCAGACATCTGTAAAACATACTACGTGGGTCTTCAAGGTAAGTTCTCCTTTGGAGTTCAAAGGCTTAGGCAAAGCTGGGGCTTTGTCTTGGGAAGCTTTGCAGCTGGGAACAGCGCAGGCAGAGCTCAGGCGCTGCCTCACTTCAGAGGAACGTGCTCCACACTGCCCGGGGCAAGGCT
The DNA here is from genome assembly GCA_024733675.1 of Psilopsiagon aymara. Classification (NCBI taxonomy): domain Eukaryota; kingdom Metazoa; phylum Chordata; class Aves; order Psittaciformes; family Psittacidae; genus Psilopsiagon; species Psilopsiagon aymara. The sequence goes on along the minus strand of JANRGW010004373.1, from coordinate 9,209 downwards.
CCCTCCAACATCTGCTCCCTCATTCTTCCTTCAACTTGCTTCGGTTTTGTTAAGATCCACTCATAAAACATCACTGACCTTTTAAGCTGCACAAACCCAGGCTCTGCGACAGTTTTGTCATCACTACTCTCCAGGAACGGGCATCACCTCAGTGTTCAAATCTCTGAAGTTTTAAAGAACAAACAACCAGACAACAAACTCGTACGAAAACCAACCTACCTCCTCCACCATTCTACCTGAAATGGGAGAATCGTGTCCTCCTGGAGAGGGAGGAGCAAAGAAGGGAGAATTTTTCCTACTAGCATCATATGCACGCTCTCAGCTCTGCTCAGAAATACGCTGACAAGCCTGTCCAGCCTGCAGGCACCTCTGGATGCCACTAATCAACCTCAGCGCAATGTGGCAAGTTGTCAGGTGTGAAGAAGTCCCTGCCGTTCCGTGTCAAAACATGCCCACTGTCAAAACCTCACTGACATCCTCACACAGCAGCAGTGATACAGAGGGTGGCAAGTGTTCAGACAGGGGTAGGTTCAGAAAGGGACATTCTTATTACAGTAAAGTTTGTTCAAGGTAGTACTGTATGAAAGGACTACCAGAAAGCTCCTCTTGCAGAGATCTAGGAACTTGAAAAGCACAAGTCATGCATGTCCTCAGTTACAGGTACACCGACACAGAGACATTAAATACCATGCCAGAAGTCATGCAGCAAATCCGTGGCATGGCCAAGGATGTGACCCACATCTTTCAGCCACATCTGCCGGAGTGGTTATCTTAGGCTCAAGCCAAGATTTCCTCTTTATGGAAAAGAGCAGCCATCACTCTGCTGTGGAAGTTGCACGCATTTCCAGAACTCCATATTGCTGCAGTCACGACCTCTTCAAAAGATATGGTATGCTCCGAGTTTCCAGTTTGTTTCTAAATATTCCTTTGACTAAAGCTCATCTGCACTGACTTTTGCTGACAGAACTGCCAGCTTTGTCTGCCTGCTCTCAGTTTTGATTTGCTTCCTTTTAGCAAGCAGCAAGATATTGGTGCAAGATACAAGCTCCTGGGTGGCACCTACACGTATGTTATTTCACAGTGAAGGACGCCTGCAATTCCTCAAGAGGCACTTGTCATTATTCTGTTTCTGAGAATCAAACACTAGAGGCCATATTCTACCCTGATGAAACATCACCAAAGTCCATGAATAATTATTAGCCTCAACGGCCTCTGTGCAAAATTGGACACAGATGTTTTCTTGACACTACATGATGTTTGTTTTCCATCTAGGTTTTATAACCCTCAGCTTAAGCCAGTTACGTGCCTCAAGGAAGCACCTGTAAGTTCCACAGGATGGTCACAGAGATACAACAGTGTTGCTGCACAGAGAAGTAAGAACACTTTCAGGGTAAATTCATCTTCAGTTATTCAGAACAGGAGAGAAGAAAAGACTAAGACATGTAAATGCAGATCCTTCCACTAGATGATGCTGAGAAGGAATACAAGGAAAGAATTCTTCACCATGAGGGTGCTGAGGCGCTGGCACAGGGTGCCCAGGGAAGCTCTGGTTGCCCCATCCCTGGCAGCGTTCAAGGCCAGGTTGGAAGGGGCTTGGAGCAACCTCATCTAGGGGAAGGTGTCCCCGCCTATGGCAGGGGTTTGGAACTGGATGAGCTTTAAAGTCCCTTCCAACAGAAACCATTCTATGAACAGGAGGGCCTCCTTACATAGAGAAATTTCTGCTCTGAATGGTGTTTTTATGCCATTTTCCTAGCTGGTGGTAACAAAATCTCCAAGACCTGCAGAAATGCTAGCAAAGACCATCCCTAAAGCCTGAAGTATTTTTCCTTGCCTGAGCTATTCTGTCACAACAAAACATTACAACACTGGAGTTTACAGATGAAACAGTATGTTGCAGAAGTTGCCTTTCACATCTTGGACACAGTACCTAAGTTCTCATTGCCTGAATTTAGTGAGGTTAAAGTACATCAAAACAAAACATGGCACCTTTGTCAGAATTTCATGCTAAGCTGCTGCAAGTTCAGTTTGCAGCAGGAGGTAAATCCAGGAGGCCCAAACTCTGTGTAGACCCTGTCACGACAAGCCCATGTCACGCTCTCTCAGCAGTTGCTTGATCTACACTGTCTTTGGGAATAAAATAGGGTATTTCTGGCAACCCTCAGCCCCTGACCACACATTTGCCACCTCACTGCAGGAGTCTTGCACAGCTGTGTGTTTTGCAGCCCAGGTCACTTGGCCAACACGGGCTGAGAGAGCATAAACCACATCTGCTGCAAGCAGCGATTCCATCTCTCAGCCACCTTTGCAACTGAAAGCAGAGCAGTGTCATTACACACTGGGAGTCCCCAAAATTGCAGGCAAAGTCACTCCCTCTGCAGCTCAGCCTTAAAGCAGCCGGAAGGGAAATATATACCATCTAAACCCTGTTCTGCAGGACTTGGCGTGGGTCCAGGCTGAACACTGTTACTACAACCATGCAGGAAAACAGTAACCTGAGATTTACACCTGCGAGCTCCGTGTGCGTAAGCGTGGTGAAACGTATAAATAGGACATTCCTATGAACAAACATTATATCGTCTCCAAAATGTGTCAGTTGCTAACAGCCCGGGTACCTCTGATCTCTAATATTAATTATCCAAATCTAAGGTCATACTGGAAACTCAGCAGAACGCAATGCAAAACTCAATCTCTAACAAAGCAAAAGGGTAAAAAGGAAAAGCAGCAAATTCTTCAAGAATTGGGATCAATGACTTAAATTTCGAAGGCCACCCTCTGTGCGGCTTTCTGTTGGTAGGAAACAGGGCGAGGGAACAAGAGAAGCAGAGAGCAGGTTCGGGATGACTAGGAAGATATTGCCTGTCCTGTGCACAAATACACGTGAGCGGCCAGTGGAGAAAGGCAACACAGGCCTGTGCGGATTAGGGAATTACATGTGTAGTACCACACCTGAGCATCCTGTGTGCAGCCAACAGCAGAGCAAATGAAGCTGTTTCTCTGCTTGGTTCTGCTGCATTTATTTATTATTTCTTTTTAGAAGCAGCACTGCAGCTGACGTTGCTTCTATACATGGTCCAGTTGCTTAACGTTGGATCAATGTTCGCTCTTAGTCCCCTGTTCCTGCTTTAATCAATACATTGCAGGCTGAAAAATGCAAGAAATGCTCTATTCAGTTAAATCACCCCATGTACTATGGTTTTCTTTTCTGGGAAGCTAAAATACTACAGTTAAAATACCCATGGCACAGTCATGGAATAATGAAGAGTCAATAGCAATAAAAGGAGTGGGGATTTTTCTAAAGAGTTAATCCATTGTTTTCAGCTTTATCTTCTCCCTCATTTGCTTTGTTTTCAGCACAATTATGGCACATTTTGGAATAAAAATTGCTTTGTAGAATTATTAGAAAAAGTTCTACTTTCTGACCATTATCCCAAATTCTTTAACTGCTTCAAACTTCAGAAATGGAAAATGGAAAGTAAGAACTGGTGTGCCACAGCAGAAACAACATATATTGGAAACTCCTGTGCCATAATAACCACTACTGGAAAGCATTTTAAGCCATAACAATATGTATGACATAGGAACTTGCATTAAATTAACTGGGTGATAACACAAAACGTCCAAGATGATAAAAAGGAAATTCAGACCCAAGTTCTTAATGATCTTTAGACAGACCAGGGCCACAGATGCCCCTCTGCATGTACCTGTGAAGATAACCTCTCCTACAGCTCTGTTAGTCGCTCTGTAAGGGAGACTTGAATGGCATCCAATGACTAATTTGCCAGGAATCTTGCTTTTTAAGACCACTGAATCAGAGCTCTGGGAATTGTAAGGGATTGCGCACAAAAGCATTTTCAGAAACGTCTCCAAAGCTAGCATCGTTTCAGACTGAACAGCAGGTTCATCCTTTGATCCAAGTCTGTTACAGCGGAACAGCGCCAAACACATGTCTGGTAATATTCTGCCAGGAAGCACGAGCGGATGGGCTCTTGCATTACATTAAGTGAAGTGGTCAGGTTATGAGTTAGGCATCGGTCATGTAGTTCCTCCATTCAAACACAAATCTCTTCACCCATCATCGTGTGTTGTCAAATGCTTTTGTGCATGGCAATATTAAATGCTAGTACCCTGGGGATGGGAAATGAATAGGCACAACATGGAAATTATGATGCATGCAGCAATACCCTTTAACCTATTAACAAGTATGACCAAGATTACTTATTCTGAGCTCTCTAATCATCAAGACAAGAAGACATCAACAGCTACTGTGTCACACTGACAGGGCCTTCAATGGCAAGTGTGGTTCAAAGGTCCATAGGAAACACAAAGAGGCTTTATCTTTTGATGTAAAGAACAAAGCTACCATGTGGCACAGCATCACACATGCAATTAGTCAGGAAAGTTAATACAGTAGAAGCAGATGGTGGAACCATGTCAACATTTTTAGTGGGCACATGTCCCCTTACTCTTGAGTCGCTGTGAACTGAGGTCACGGCGGAGCAGCAGGCAGATTGTCAATAAACTGGACCACACCAGGGATCAGCATTACCCTTTTATCTACCCATCTGAGGAACCTGTGTGCTCCCCTCCTCCACTGGCATAACTCCCATCTTTCACATGCTTCCTCTCCACATATCCCCACAACACAGGGTAGCCCATTAGCATGGAGGGAAACTGAGGCAGAGATGCAATCTCTATCCCTGGCTGTGCTGGGAGATGCTGGCAGGGAAAGGCGTTAGGAAACATACATCCAGTGGCCCTTACACTGCTCATTTCTGCAGCCAAACGACTTACGAAATGTTGCATGATCCACTTGTACAGCACAGCGACAGCACATGTCACTCCAAAGCACTTTATACATTTGCAAAGAGCAATGGCTGCTCTCATGGCCCTCACCTGCCCATCCTAAAGCTCCACTAGCACGGGACAGGACAAAAGGCTTCTTGTTCACCCCCAATAGCACTGGATGCGCAGAAAATGGAAAACCCAAACCAGGAGGATAACACAAAGAAATGCAACACAGGAGACATTGTGATTCCTATGACTTTGAAGTGCCAGCCCTGCAGGCTTCAGACAAAGTCTCCTCTGCTGTTATTGTCAACCGGTTCTGCCCAATTCCCCAGCTCTGTACCTCGCAGATTTCAACAGTACCCAGGTGAGGATGGCAGGAGCTTTCAGCACTCTAAATAATTTAATTAAAATGAAATGAACAACCAGCAGTTAGTGAAACTGCACGTCTGCTCCAGCCACTACAGTGGCCGAACTGCGCAGCCTTCGGTCCAATCTGATTTCCTTTAAAGCTCCTGGCAGCCCATTAATTAAAACGCATTATTCACAGCTTCCAGTGGCTGGAAACCATGGGATGCACTTGATGGAATTCATGCAATTATGCACAGCCAGTCCTGGTGGCAGGCTCCACTCTTGCTCTTGCTCTCCTCTGCTCCCACACTCGGCCGTTTCCTTGCCTGCAGCTTGTCCACGCGGCGCCGTTCGGCCGGGGCCTGCCATGGTGGGATCGGCTGCCATGGAAATGAGCAGGAGGCAACAAAGGAACCACGAGTCTCTCATTGGAGATGGACGAGTTGCAAGGCGATAGTGCAGGAAAGCCAAGACAAAGAAAAACCAATTTGCCTGCTGCCTCTAAACAGAAACAACCCTCCCCCTTTGTGCAAGGAGATGTTGATGAATAGTGTTTTCCCCTCATTTAAAAGACCAAGCCCCTTTTAGCCAAATGCAAACAGGCTAGGCGGATGGAGCATCATGCCTTTGGTCCCATGCAGTGATCCATCTGTTAATACTTTGTGGTTTACATCAGTAATGAGATGACCCCAAAGCAAACCCAGAAGATGCGTAGTTTAACTTACTTATTAAGCAATCCCCATGTCACTCGTACAGCAGCAGCAGCTGCAGACAGATCTCTACTTTCAGAAGGAGTTTTTCTTCCTTTACTCCGTTATTAACTAGTGAGGCTCATCAGCAATTCCCTTGACTTGGTAAGAAAAAAGCATCTTAAAACATACATTAGAAGGTATGACTGAAAAGCATACAAAGTCTACTGTGTCTTTGAACTGATTCCCAAAGATGTATGGAAGGGATTAAAAGCAGCCCTGCCATAGAGGACCTGGGGGTACCAGTGGATGAAAAGCTGGACATAACCCAGAAGCACACACTTGCAGCCCAGAAAGTCAACCATACCCTGGGCTGCATCAAAAGCAGTGTGACTAGCAGTTTGAGGGAAGGGATTCTGCCCTTCTGCTATGGTGAAACCGCCCTGCAGTCCTGGGTCCAGCTCTGGGGCCCCAACACAAGAGGGACATGGAGCTGCTTGAGCAAGACCAGAGGAGGCCACGGAGACACTGCGAGGGCTGCAGTAGCTCTGCTCTGGAGCCAGGCTGAGAGAGCAGGGCTGGGGCAGCCTAGGGAAGAGAAGGCTCCTGAAGGGAGACCTGAGAGCAGCTCCAGTGCCTGAAGGGGGACTATAAGAAAGATGGGAAGAAACTTTTTAGCAGAGCCTGTTGCAATAGGACAAGGCAAAATGGCTTTAAATTAGAAGAGGGGAGAATTAGACTAGATATGAGGATGGTGAAACACTGGCACAGGTTGCCCAGAGAGGTGGTGGATGTCCCATCCCTGGAAACGTTAAAGGTCAGGTTGAATGGGATTCTGAACAACCCAATCTAGTTGAAGAATTCCCTCCTCAATACGGAACAATTGGACTAGATGACCTTCAAAGGTCTCTCCCAACCCAAACCATTCTGTGATTCTGTATGTTTTAGGAGAACTGTGAACTTTTTACTGCTTAAGGAGTCCCACATGAACACTGCTGAAAGATTGAATACCATAAGGCCAACATATCCACATATATAATCCTCCCACTGATTATTACTCCCCCCCCCCCCCCCCCATGTATTTAGTTATGGCTTAGTACATTTTGGTCTGGCCACCCCATGTATTTCTCTTGTTTTTTCTATTAGGAGGCCAGTGGCTTACGTACAACCTATGGAAACCATATTTAATGAGACGTAAAAAGGAGAAAACACTGTGACAATAAGCTGCTAATCAAAGCCTAATAGCTTTCTTACAGCAATACAAATGTGGATTTTGGCTTTATTCTCCTGTGGTTCTTGCACAATAGGAAAGGCAAAAAGCAGAGAAAGCATTTCTTGCGTGATGCAGAAGCAGCTCTGCAGATTTTGGTGACTCCAAACACCCATCCTGCCTCCACTGTGCCCTCAGCTGCTGTGAGAAATGGCTTATCTGCTCTTAAGTCACTGCAGCCACTCCAACTCAGATTAGTCTAAAAGCCTCTTTCACCAAGATGCATTGCAGTAGTGCACTGCCATTACTTAGGTGCAGGTTTAAGTGTACAGAAGAGATATTTTTGCCACAAGAAGCCCACAAACACAGGGGTTTACATCAATATTTGGCTCCTGATTGAGTCTTTTGTCACTCTGATTTTCATCAGAACAGCTAGGAACAGATATATAGGGTATCAGTGAGCATGAAAATGTCTGATGTTTGCTCTGCTTTCTCTCTTTTCCAGCATTGCCCATTCTGTACTAAGTCCTTGTAGATGATAAAAGTACCAATGCTTTCTATCCAGAGCAGCTAGAATGAAACACCAGTTTTCAACATCAAAATCAGCACTACGTTTTAGGCTGTTCAAAGGAGGAACTTCTTAAAGTCTACCTGTTGAGTATGGATCCCTAAACCCATCATACTTCAGTAATTTTCTGGGCCCCCATACACCAGAAACATTAATCTAAGTGTACATTTTTAATTCAGCAGGATAATGCTATTATTTTTAAGTTATCTTTTAAGTCCGCGACCCCACACGCACAAGCAGTGCTGTGTGGCTACCGCTGCAGTATGGCAAATGGTCTGTAGCCCCCACCTACAGTACCCTCGAGAAGCTAAAAAGTGGTATCAGAACCAATAAGTGAGATTCAGGGGTGAGAATCCTGTCCCCAGAAGCAGGGACAGCATTCCCAAACTCAGCATGAAGGAACAAACTCACTCTTCTCTGAACAGCAGCACAGGTAAGACCCTATGAAGACTATGGCTACAAGGTGAAGCTAAAAGGTTCAGCTACCAAACACCATCCAGGCTGTCACCACCAGAATTGGGACCGGTGAGTAATATCACAACTAAACTTCCCCTCTGCAAATGGTTTCCAGTCACCTAAGTGTTACCAAGACGACTCCAGCAACCAGAATACAAATCACCTTTGGGCTACCGCTGTAAACTCTGAGCACTCATCAACTCTGCGAGCAAATTTACATCACAGCAATTTAAGTGACAACTGTGTAAACAGCAGAAACTATTAAACTATCACAGGAGTCAATGGTACTATAGTCAGGAAAAATGTTACTGGAGGCAGTAACAAAATGGAGCAAAAGGAGGAGGAGACACAGACTAAAAAGTTCAGCCTTGTAATTCACGAGTGCCAGGCAAAGGCTTCTCATTCCCTAGGAAACCTCACTTTTTCTTTGACTTCTTGTCCTGGGTATCAACTATAAATCAGTCCCAATGTTAGGACTTTATGTGCAAGAACACCAGGCGGCTTTGGGAGTCACGAGATGCTCAGTTGCAAACAGCCCTGGAGCTACATCCACTGTTCTATTTCTGACAACTGCAAACATAAAGATGAAAAAGGAGAAATGCACCTTTTTATGCCTTTGGCAACTGTATACGAGGCCATCGTAAAAGTCGGTGTTTAAGAAATGATTTGCATGCGTAAACCTCCTTGGGAAAATACTGATAAACCAGGCACGGTGGTAGTTATGTTACTTGTCTGAAAATTTAAGTTATAGCTTCACCAAGTGTACATATAAGGACTTAAGCAACGTACCTTAGGATGTTAGGATGCATGACAGGCTCAGAAACTGAGGAATGGGGATGAGGGAGGCGTGGGAAACACTGAAAGCTGCGCTCCCCATTGCTGCTGAGTAACACACAGTAAAGTTTGACCCTGTTGGGACATTTTTCACTGGAAAATCCCAAACACTTTACAACCAGAACAGTTAAAGCCAGATTTTCAGGAGAAGGCTGGTGATGCCCTCAACAGGCTTCCATCAGGAGGTAACTTCATCTGAAGCTTCCCATGACCAGCAAGAGCCAGGGGAGCTCGGGCCAAACCCCCTCCCTCTCCCTTGTGTCCCGTCTTGACACAAACTAGAACAAAAAAAAAGCACCCAACAAAACACCCC
>JANRGW010004372.1:0-12746 GCA_024733675.1 Psilopsiagon aymara | reverse complement strand
TCCAAGTGAGGTCTCACGAGAGCAGAGTAGAGGGGCAGGATCACCTCCCTCGACCTGCTGGTCACGCTCCTTTTGATAGTGTAAAGAAATCAATTTTTCCTAAATGGAAAGCGATGCAAAATCGGGTGTGAATTTCCTGGCGTTCTCTGTCGCTATTAAGACTACATACAGGAATTTGCTTTAAATAAATAGGGGTCTGATACAAGAAGGCGGAAAACAGAATGTGTATAGGAATAGAGATAAAACCAATTACTTAATCAACATGCAATATCTATGACATCTTGTCCATTTGATTTTCTCACTTTTGCCTTCAAAATCTTTACTAAAGAGTTTATGGAAAAAGCATAGCAACCTGTTTCTATTTCTCTGGAGAGTTAACAGGATTGTGTTCTGTTTTGGACATCATCATCATCATCACTAACTATAATTTCTGCTGATGATTAAGACAGAAGTAGTAGGTGCTGCCTTACAGGATTCAGCTGAATTGATAATGTTTTGTGATACCTTTTCTCCACCTATTCTAGGTGCAAGAAAAATAAAAGGCAAGTCTCTCCCTGCCTCTCTTCTATTGCATCAGCCATGTGTATTTGGTATCGAAGTCTTTGAAAGAGAATAGGTTTGGAAAATGCTTCTTTGAAATGCAACTATGCTTTATAAAGGTCTAGTTTTATGTTACTGGAGTTGTTCTCAGTGATGCACTCAAGGTGGCGCTGATAATGTAGAGTGAGCACTAAATGCGTTCTGTAGGGAGTAAACAGTTCCATGAGACTTTCTGAAAAGCTGTTTTCTATTATTTGTTCAGAAGTCATGGATCTGGGATCCTGGATTCCAACTACAAATTTTTATTTTGGAACTTAAAAGTGTACTGGTCTGGGCTTTTTTTTTTGGCAAATTACATAGGTTGTTCTGTTAATAGAGTCTTTCAATTAACTTAGGTTTTCTTTTTCAGTTCCTTCTGAAAGTACTATGCTCATCCACATCAAAGGGATAACTTAGGAAACTCACACCTTCTAAGTTTTTTTCTCCTATTTCTAGACCTTTGCTGATACAGACTGTACCGACTGGAGTCTATTAATCTTCTCCATGTTTCACCAAAAGTAATGTTTTCCTCTTTCCCTGATAAAATCTGGAGGAATGACATTGATGCAAATGGAGGAAGTTTTAGTAAGAATAGGATTCTCTAAATTTAGGAACTTTCAATTCAATTCCTTTAGCAAGCTCCTAAATAAAGGAAGTGTGAAAAATCTTCAATACAATGACTGTTAAAATCAAAGGAAACCCTTCAGTTTCTATTGGCTATTGAATTTCTTTCAATGCACAGGAAGAAACAAAACATCTTGGAATTACTCTGTTGGACATTGACAGCGTTTTAGTGGGGAAAGTTTCCTTTACACCCTGAAAATTGACAAGCCCTTCTAGACTTCTGTAACTACTGATGTGCAGAAATATCTAATAAATGGCACATATTCTAGAGACTTAACAAAGCAGGTACAGAGACCCCATATATGCTCCCAGTCAGCACTGGTATTAGCTTGGATCCATGGCAAGTTCCATTATCATGGCACAAAGCCAGAGCTTTTGGAACCTGTCAAGAGTCAAAGTTTATGACCTCTTTCACTCAGCCACAATCACAGGGCTGAAATATTTGTGAATCCGAGGTAGTATCTTCACACAGGGCTATGTTTCACTATGCAATGTTTGCTCTTTGGATTGCCATCTGCCTCATACAGTGTACACATACTCATATTGGTTGACTGCTATAAGTGATATAACAGATGGATGTTAAACCTTCTGTGAGCTTTTCATCTCTCAAACTTGCAAGTATGTAAGATGGACCTGGAAGAAGCTGGTAGGGTTGACTTCAGAATTGGCCAGCTAGCCTAGCAGTGAAGTATAACAGGTGGAGAATCTTTGGGTAGTAGATTGGCAATGGAAGGTTTCTCAACCTGTCTCCCCTTGCCACTCTGCTGATCTTCCAAGATATTGTGATTCAGTCACAAAAATGAAACTGTTCAAGCCTGAGTATGTCTTAATACCCAGAAAAGAATGTCTAGATAAGTGTCTATCTCTTCTCAGGAATCATATCGGGACATCTCAAGCCAAAGAGAAAATGTATGACTCTCAACACCAACTGTACTATAACATTGAGACACCTGACAGAAAATTGTGACAATCAAACTGGTGTTATCAGCCAGCTTCCTGCTACTGTAAATGTTCATAGAAATGACAGTAGGAGACTGAATTACTTCTGGTTTCATTATTCTGTCTCCATCATAGAATCAGACCTCCCAGTGTCACTGGTAGGAGGTTCTCCAGGTTCTCTGTTCCCAGGTTTCCTGTTGTACCTTTCTGCCAGTGCATATATGTGACATTCTCAACCTTTTTGACTCAAGGGTAGCCAGAGCTTGGGCTTCCACCATTTCCTTCTGAGGAATACAGACACTCCTTTGGGCATGCTACATTTAAGAATTTGGCCAGAATATCCAATGAAGAGATGAGTGTTTAGATCTTACTATGCTTCTACCCTCTGTTGAGTTATCTTATATGTATAAGATAGGGTGACATAATCAGAAAACCCTCTCTGGACTGTGTGTCCCCTCAGCAGTGGAATACATTGAAATTCATGGTTACAGATCAAATTCAGGGGGTGGTTTTCTGTATTCTGTTCTGGATGAACAGCAGGTCTATTTGTGAATGTGCACAATTACAAAGTAGGGCTCGTTGAATTTATTGACAGAGAAGGTTGATATGTTATGGGATAGACATCCTTTTATACTTCAGATACCTATGCTGGAGAGGTCAAAATGAATACATGGACATGAAAGCCAGGTGATACCTGTGATATATCATTCACCAACAAGGATGGCTCATTTTTTCCTAATCCCTCTTCCTCCAGACACACAGGTAAGTGGTCTTTTGCTGAAATTATTTTACATTGAAATAAAGTGTTTCCTTAAGAAAGAGACATTGTAGAATTTATGTCAAACTCCTCAAAGCCTTAGAAACTCATAGACCAGTTTCTTAACTTAAAATTATGGTAAAACAGGTTGAAATTTCTCTAATAAGGTAATAGAACAATTGAGGTTGAAAAGGATCTCCAGAGGTCTCTAGTCCAACCCTCAGCTCAGAGCAGTGATTAGTTCAAAGAGAAAGGTTCTCAGGGCTTTGCATTGTTGAATTATGAAGTATCCAAAGACAAAAATTTCACAGCCTCACCAGGTAGTCTGTTACAGCACTTAAACACTCAGTGTGGAGAATTTCTCTGGCTGGAAATTGCTTTGCATGACTGTTGCCTCTTCTCTTGGGAGAGTTTGGCTCTGTCAACTCCCCTTTTTCTTAATGGAAGACTACAGTTAGATCCCCTCCTTAGCCAGGCTGAGCAAACCCAGCACCATATTTCCCATATGCTTCAGCCTTCAAATCTTTTTCATTGATACATGGCAACCTGGTTTTTTTTTTTGTTTTTTTTTTTTTTTTTAATTAGGATTTTAAATTTCTGTGGATGTGCACTCAATGGAGCTCAGTGGAGGCATTCACTTGATATGATGGCTGTGTTCTTAAGACAACCTAGTATGTGGCTGGCCTTGTATGAAGACATTTTGCTACTCATACTCAACTTACTGTCCACCATTCAGATCCTTTTCTGCAAAGCCACTTTTCTCTCTAGTCAGCTCCCAGCCCATGCTGTTTCATGGAGTTATTCTGTTCCTGATGCAGAAGTTTGCATTTGCCTGTGAGGTTCAGGCTGGCCCATTCCTCTAGCTTACCAAGGTCATTGTGAAAGACTGCCCTGCCCCGTAGCTTACCAACCATTAATAAGCACTGTCTAAAGTTAATTGTAAGAAAATGAATCAAGGGCAGGATGCAAACAGACTTGATATTCTGTGTTTGGGCAAGAGCACTATTTTCTACTGGAAAAAGTTAACAAGTTGCTTGAGTTAACAAGAGTCTTTCCAAGCATTATTGAAAGCATGTCCTCATAAAAAGACATGGATTTAACTCAGAGCAACTCAACTATATGAACTAGTAATTCTTTACTATTCCTTTTATATACCTGTTGTGAAGCCTTTTCTGAATGCACTGCATACTTTCACAGTGATTTAAATATTACATTATATGAAATGTAAGCTTCTTGTAGTTCTGGTTCCTGTAATCATCTGTGTTTACTTCAAATTCCATTTACTGATGAATCCTGCTGTTTATCCTTGTGATTTTTCAGAAATGAAAATAACTCCAACATAGCTGGTTCAGAAATGTCACAGAGCTGAACTTAGTGTTCTAGATATTGCCCTGAAAGTTTCTGTGGTGAACTCTCATCTGTATTTTCCATGATATGGAAAAAAAGCATCACTAAAGTAAGAATAACTAATATACTGATAATTGGTAAGAAAAAAAATAGTGGTTAATATCAACTGAAACACTTCTATGTCTGTTTATCAATACTTTATATTTTTGTGCTTTCTTTGATAGTGTCTCCACATTTTGACAAAAGAAGAGCATTTTACAGATTTAATATCTATATTCTTGTGAGAAATCTGTATGATTTTGGGGTCTTCATCTCTGTCCTCCTTTATAAATAATATTACTCTAAACCATCAACTTCCTGGAATTGAAAAAAAAAAAAAAAATCATTCAAGTTTTTCATGGGAAAAAAATACTGCTTCTATGTGTCATGGTTTGAGCCCAGCTCTAACTCCCACAGTTTGCTCACTCACTCCCCTGTCTTTCTTCCTTCCCGCTCTCGGGGGAATGGGGAGGAGAATCGAAAGAATGTAGCTCCCACAGGTTAAGATAAGAACAGACCAGTAACTAAGGTATAACACAAACCACTGCTGATACCACTAATAATAATAATGATAAAGGAAATAACAAGGGAAAAGAATATAACCACTCACCACCAATACCTAGCCACCTAGCCTGGCTGAGCAGTGACCCCAACCCTTCTGGGTACCCTACCCCTGTTTTTTTTACATCCTGGGCATGACGTGCTGTGGTATGGAATACCTCTTTGGTCAGTTTGGGTCAGGTGTCCTGTCTCTGCTTCCTCCCAGCTTTCCCTCCTCCCTGGCAGAACATGAGACTAAGAAAGTCCTTTATCAGCCTAAACATTAATGAGCAGCAGCTAAAACCATTGGTGTTCTCAGCGCTGTTCCCAGGCTGAAAGTCAAAAACAGCATTGCATCAGCTACTAAGAAGGAAAAAAATGGCTGCTACTGCTGAACTCAGGACACTATGACAAACATTCAAAAGCAAAGAATACAGTGATAGCTTACTTGACTTTTTTGCTATTTTTTCCCCCAAATAATAAAAAAATACAAAATTTGGATTCTTTTCTTTTTATTTGCGCTTCTCCTTCCTAATCTTTCTGTTTCCTTTTTCTGCAATGGTTATAAATAAGTGCATAAAATCTAAGATTTTCAGGGTGTGTCTCCCCTCCCCCATTTGTCATCTCCTCTCAAGGAAACATTTCTAGATAGTAGAAATAAAAAGGAACTCCTGTCCCTTAGCTCTCTAGTAATATCACTGTGGTGATACCATAACATTTGCAAAGCCAGTTAGTTATGTAAGGGAAAAGGAATGATGTAGTCACTAATTTCTACTGCTTAGAGATGGTAAAAGGGAGTAGAAGGAAAGAAACAGTGCTACAAATGTCAAGAGGAAATATTTTTAAAATAATGACGAGTTGTTACATTTTTAATCCTGTCAAACAGGGGTTTCCCCCCCCCAAAATACTGACATATGCAATAACTCTTTTCTCTTTTTGTGAAAATCTCAAACCCGGCATGAGATACGTGAACTATCCTAACTTGAGTACACTCATTATCCTTGGTTCTATAATAACACATGCTGATGCAATCAAATATGTGACATTGAGCGCTGGGTGGGGGCTTGCTGGCTGAGTACAGGTCCAGATAAGACCATATTGGTCAGGCAGGATTTCCCCTTAGTGAAGCCATGCTGGCTGTCATCATGCACCTTGTTGTTTTTCATGTGCCTTTAACATGCCTTCTAGGAGAATCAGATCCAAGATTTTTCCAGGTACCGAAGTAAGACTGACTGGTCTGTAGTTCCCTGGGTCATCCATTTTCCCCTTCTTGAAAATGGGGGTTATATTTCCCTTTTTCCAGTTGTTGGGAACTTCACCTGATTGCCATGATTTTTCAAATATGATGGATTGAAATGAATCATAGCAGCAAAAAGTGGCAGGGCAAAAGAGAGCTTTCCTAGAGAAATATGTCTATAATACTGACATTAATCTGGGAAAAATCTGTCTTCTGCTTAGTATAACTTCTGGAAGGTGAGTTATTTCTCTAGAGAAGCAAAATAGCCTTTCATTATATTTGTGCCTTGCCATCATTTTAGCTCCTGATTGATCCTTATACATTGTCTTCTTCTGTGGTCACCTCTGCTTAATATTCGAATGCCTTCAACCAAGATACCTGAGAGTTTTCTGTCTTGATGGTATCCTGAAATAGTGATATAGCATCATGACACTTCTAATCCTGACACATGCAGTATGTGGAGAAGATACTGAATTTTCACTCTTCGGGGATTGTGTGAATTAATGATTTTTCTAGTATTCTTCCATACTGCTTATAAAGTATTTTCTAATTAATACAACTGTAGCTGACACTTCCCCTAGAAAAATATGCATTGTCCTAGCCAGAATTCAAGGGAAAATGTAAATTCTGTCATTCTTCTCAGCTCCCATTCTCCATAAAGAGGAACTGAAAAGATGAGCATTTCTTCCTGAACTAGGTGAGCCTCCACCCCCAAGATGTTCTGTTCTTAGAAAGGGAAGGAAAACCAAAAACAAAATGTTTTTACTATGCTTGAAGGTAGTAAGCAGATCAGGCTCCCTGGGTATTTGGAAAAATGGAAATTCTCTCATTCTTCTCAGCTCCCATTCTCCATTAAGAGGAACTTAGAAGCTGAGCATTTCTTCCTGAGCTAGGCTGGCCTCCACCCCAAAAATGTTCTGTTCTTAAAAAGGGAAGGAAAACCAAAAACAAAGTGTTTTTACTACTCCCGAATGTGGTGAGCATAGATCAGACTCCCTGGGTATTTGGGAAAGGAGATCCTAAGCACATATGTTAGGAACTCCACCCATATACAATAAGCTGATGGGAAAAAAAGTAAACCTCTGAAACTTCAGGTCTCATAAGAAATGAAGTCAGGACTTAGTTGCAAAGGAAGTGGAAGAGCCTACAAGACTAGCCAGACATTTTCTGAATGCCAAGAGTGTCTAAGTGTTGTTCCATAACAGATCACAGCTGGGAGTGGGTCTCCACCTTCGTCGGTGTTTAACTTCAGTTCCTAAAAGGAAGCATAAACATCATTTGGTAATTATAGAATATCATGTTGACATGGGGAATACCTTCAGCACATTATTTTATGCCTTCAAGAATGTTGTGTTTGGTCTTCAAAACCACATAGTAATTTTCAGAATTAAATATCCTTCAAGTTTTAGTCTCAAAGCTGTAACATTGTGTAGTATTACTTTCTAGACTCCTGAAGTCTTGCTCTCTTGGCATCTACACATGATTTGTTTCTTCTCTTTCCAGCATTTGTCATGTCTTAAGGTTTGCTTTATCTTAGTCTGCTGCTAAGTGTAGTGCAGAGCAATTTTTTTTGACAGTGACTGAGTTTTCCCATTTGCTTATTGAGTATTTTTCTTGTTATTGACTCTGCAAGGCAGGGCTGTAGCTATTTAAGATACTCTGTGGGATATCTTGAGTTAGCCCATGTTATAGTGTCCCATGTCACAAATGGTTTGTTTGTTCTGGCAATTGATTTTGTGGGTTTGTATTTATTATTAAACCTGCTGTAGCAACACATTCATGGGATGCAGGGTGAGATTTCCTCCAGAAGTCACTGTAGTGCCCATCCCTTGTTTGTAAACGTTGTCAACCGGCAAGCTGTGTTACTGATATATCACACAACTCTGTCAGGCTTTTCTTTATTTATCTGTGTGCCCTCTGCTGCTCCAGAGTCACCCTGATGGAAAGTCATGTCTGGGTTGAAGTGCTGTCTGGATGACATTGCCCCATGTGATTCCAGCTCCATAGAGCAGGGCTCACATACCTGTCATGGTCCTGCTGGCTGAGCAGTCACCCCTCGTGCTTCAGAGTGGTACTCTGCTTAAGACTTACATTTCATTTGTGCCTGCTCAGTCTTTAAGTTCCTCTGAAACACAGACAATGCAGGGCTGGACTCCAGAATCTGTGATCAAACTTCTCATATGTATATATATACACATATTTTGTTCTGATTTCCATTTTGTAGTTAAATCTTTGCGGCTTAGCAATGCAGGCTGCTTTTCCAGACAAACAGCTCTCCTAAATTACCTCTTGGCATGTGACAGAAAGAAATAAGTGTTCTAACTCAATATTTGCTCCCTAAACTCCATTATCTGTTTAACTTATAGGCAGCAGCTCTATTAGTAAATTCAAAAATGTCTGACAATTATCTTGGAACTGGGTTGTCTGTGCTTAGGACAGTGCCGGTAAAGAATCTGGTGTGTTAATGACATGGTTTGCCAAAGAACACTGGCACAACTAAAGGCAGATTACTTACAATCTGTTCAGTTTGAAGGCTGTGAAAGTTTATTAATAGTCTTGAGACAGACTCTGATAATTGTTCTTGGTTATCGTAGGTATAAGCCATACGTTCTGTGACATGATGTAAAGGATATAATCAAGCTATCCCATGATAAGCCTTTCTAAATCTTGACTCTCAAAGCCTTATTCTGCATTACACCTCCCTGGGCTTCCTAGGTTAGCTACAATGTGTGACAACACGCTTGAGGTGTTTTCTGTCCCTACAATATGCACAAATCCACAACATAAGAGATGCAAGTTTTGCCCACAGGAGGAATAACTACTTCAGTCATAGGTGTGATCCAAACTTCAGAGGAATTCTTTCCAGTATATAATGCAATACTAATAAGTATTACTGTATTGCTTAATTCCTTTATGTCAAGATTCTGGCCAGTAAGATGCTTTGTCTTCCCGAATTTTTTAACCTTTATTATTCCCATGTCTTCTCTCTCCCCTTCTGCTGAAATCCCTTGAGCTGAAAGTACCCTTAGAACAGGAATAGGCTTAGAAAATGAAAGCTCAGTAAAAGAATTATTTATCTTGTGGCTTCATAACTACTTTCAACTGTTAGAGGAAATCAGTCA
This sequence comes from Psilopsiagon aymara, assembly GCA_024733675.1. Lineage (NCBI taxonomy): Eukaryota > Metazoa > Chordata > Aves > Psittaciformes > Psittacidae > Psilopsiagon > Psilopsiagon aymara. The sequence continues at coordinate 3,562 of JANRGW010004372.1, read as the reverse complement.
ATAAATGGCAGACAAGCACTTTCAAGAATGCACTTCTTTTCAGATGACTGCAGCATCCTATTTATTGTACAGTACAATCTCTGCTGATTTGTGTGCATGAAGATGGCAGTGTCTGTATCCCCATAGGAACACAGAGACTACTCAATAAAGCAGTCCTTTCAGTGCTGTCTAGGCATCTTGCAGCTCCCTTCCAGTCCTGCTGCAACCCTAAGCACCATCAAGTGAGAAGCAGAGCATCCTATTTTCCAATTTGACCACCAGTTTATGTCATAATACCCTTCTCTGATTTGTGGGGAATACTCAAGTTTAACATCTGAAAAAGTGCTGCCTTCAGAAGTGAGCAAGTCCTGATGAGGTCCCTGCTATTCTGTTGAAATTAGCAGTATGCTTGTGGTCTGTGATTGCATTGGTATCCACAACTAGCATTTTCTGATCAAGGTGCTGATCAGCTGATTGCTGATCAGCATAGCATCCTCCCTGTATCATCCTCTTGGAACATACAATCTTATATAGAAAGGGTGAAACTGTGAAAATGTCTTGACACTTCCACATCCTAGAGAGTTTCTGGGAAAAGAACAACAAATAACAAAGGCAAAGAGATGATTAATAGTTGTGCATAGACACCTACAGTGTGGCCTTTTTTTTCTTTTTTTTTTTTTTTTTTGTATGAGAAATGTTACAGCTCTCAAAGGTAAAAATGTCATGAGTTCTATGAGACCTGCATGAGTAGGAGGAAGGGATGTAACTTCTCATTTGTCTAAAGAAGGGCAGCAAAGTAATGAAGTGTTTGCAGCATAAGTGTGATGAGGAATGGCTGAGGGACGCGGGGCTCTAAAACTGCCTGAAAGGAGCTTGTAGTGAGGTGGAGGTTGGTCTCTTCTCCCAAGTAACAAGTGATAGAACAAGAGAAAATGGCCTCCAGCTGCACCAGGGAAGGTTTAATTTGAGTATCAGGAAACATTTCTTCACTGCAAGGGTTGTCAAGCATTGGAGCAGGCTGCCCAAAGAAGTCACTGGTTGAGTCACTGCCTCTGAGGGTATTTAAAAGACATGTAGATGTGGCACTTAGGGACTTGTTTCAGTGGTGCATTGTACAGTGCTGTGTTAATGTTAAACTCAATGATCTTAAAAGTATTTTCCAATGTAAATGATTGCATGGTTCCATGATCTTGAAAGATTCCCCAATGACATATCCAAAGACAGAAAAGACTATTTTTCTGACATTTGTGTACTCTGGGAAATGCTCACCATGTTCTCCAGGGGCATTTATAATTACGTGACATTATGTGAAAAAGAACTAAAAGTTCCCTTTACTTTATCACCATTTGTTAGCCCAAGATGCCATTCTGAGCATCCTGTTTGCACAAGTCTATATCTATGAAAACAAAACAATGTTCTTTTCAAAGTGCACATTTGCCTAGAGGTAACAAAAATAAATATGATTATGTATAAATAATAATTTATTGTTCACTTTTATGTTGTGTGTTCTTTATTGATAATTGACTATTATCATTAAAGTTTGGTCAAACTACAATCTGTAACCATTGTTACAATGTTGATAGGTATTTATTGACACCAGTTGCCACTGCCTGCCAATGCCTACAGGGTATAGGTGTACATGCAGGCTAGTCTCCTTCTGTCTTTTTTACAGACAATGAAAAATAATATGCATTTCCAGACTCCAGTTTCCTCTCACGCTTGCAGTATATAGTATATGGGTTTTATCTTTTGCTGTTAAAAATGTTCAGCAAGAATGCTAAAATCTTTTTCATCTCCATCTGCAGTGCCGTCACTGTTATTCTCACAAAGGCTCTTCCAAGCATGGTTCTCATTAGAAATATATAATTTTCTTCATAACTCTCATGCATTTTTTTCACTGCTCCAAATTCAGCAGCTCTCCAGGGAGAAGTTGAATGATGTCCTTCTCCCATGAATGTATCTGGTGACAGATTTCTGTCTTAACTACAGAATCTAAGGATGAACCTTTTTTCTCAGTCACTGGACTAATCACAATGTCATCAATGTCCACAGAGTCTCTAAGAGCCAAAGTTCAGTTTCTCATTTTAGGAATACACTGTGTAAAGATCTTGAACTTAGGACCCCTTCCAGACTTCAGTGCATGAACATATTTGACTTGTTATTGGAGTTTACTTGCACAAATTTGTGGCAATAACTGGAGAAAGCCTGGTAGACTCCAAGACCTGCTGGGAAAAGGTCCATGTGGATCTCCTGAGTGGCTCCAAAAACTTTTGGAAAACTGACAGAAAGCTGGAAAATGGCCAAAACTAGTGATAATTTCCAACACACTGGAATAGGAGTGACAAGATGAAATAATTTTGTTGATAGAAACATGCATTTCATTAGTATAGTCCAGTGGTCTATGAACACAAAATGAAGAAATAGTGATTAAGAACAGTGGGAGACAGTGTCTCTGTGATGAGATCGACATGAATCTTTGAGTTGACAAGAGCTCTTGGGGGTGGGGGGGGAGGATGGATGGGCTTTTTTTTCCCTGTTCTGCATGCAAGATCCCACATTTCATTTCACTTTACTAGGTTAATTTTATAGTCTAAACATCCATGAAGGTTTCACTTTTGAAAGAACATTTTAATGTCAGAGGTTAAATCTAATTAATAGCTAAGAATGAAATCCATCTCTGAAGTAATTTTTACATGCCTCACTGGCTGTAGTCTGAAAATTAACACATTTTTTCAGAACTTACAGCTTTCAAAATGGAAAAAACCCAAACAAAACCACCATAAATAATAATAACTGTTTTCTCCAGCAGAAGGCAAAATAGAAATGAACTTTACAACCGAAATAAGCTACTGTGTGTCCGACTTCTACAGTGACATGCAGTCCACTATAGAAAACCACCTGTTTTGCTACAGGACAAGTTTTGAATTTCTTTTAGTCTGTGTGGGTATAGATGGAAATTATATGGGGAAAAAATAAAGACATGGTTCTAGGGGCAGGAAAGATCTGAAAGCCTCAGTTCTGAATAACTAGAAAGGGAAAGAAGAAAGTGGATATATACAGACAGCCTTATGAATATGATGCCTGTCTTAGAATTGCAGATTCGTCATAACAGGCATATCCAAAAGGAATTGTAGCTGATAATATCCAAGTCAACATAGTCAAGGACAGTTCTTTCCAGAGATAACATTACACTGTTGAAATACAAGAGGAGTTTTACAAGAGACTGCTCAGTTCCATCGTTGCCTTAGAGAAGCCTCTTAGAGCCAAGTGCAGAAGCTCATCATGGAAACAAATTTCTAGAAATAGCCTTCTTTCTCCTTGTTGCCCATTTTCTCATTGAAAATGTCAGGGGCATTCTAGAGAAAAATGTTGCATACGTTCCCCTTACCACTTTGCAAGTAAATACCAAGTATATGTAATGGGCGACAAAACTTTACTGTGCTCCAAGTTTCACAAGTAATATAAAGCAAAATTGTTTAGATGTATTTATCTAATGTCAAATGTGAAAATTATAGAATCATAGAATCATAGAATAGTTAGGGTTGGAAAGGACCTTAAGATCATCTAGTTCCAACCCCCCTGC
>JANRGW010004370.1:0-12962 GCA_024733675.1 Psilopsiagon aymara | reverse complement strand
TCAGCACCCTCACAGGGAAGAGCTTCTGCCCAAGAGCTCATCTCAGTCTCCACTCTGGCAGTTAAAGCCATTCCCCTTGTCCCGTCCCTACATCTTTCTCCCTGCCAGCAGCTCAAGGGAGTCAGATGGTTTATGACCTTCCCTTGTACTTGGCAGCCCTCTGGGTGTCCACGTAAGTCCTTCTTAGCTTGCAAAAGCAGCTGCATGGCAGTGCATTGGAGAGTCCCACAGCAAGATATGGCCTTTTCATCCCTGCAACCCCAGTTTTGGGTAACAGCAGATGGTGAGATGGAGTAAACCAGGTTGTGTGGGTATCCCCAGGCCAACACCTCCTGCTCCCTTGTTCACCCCATTGAACCACCCTCCCTCATGGTCTCCCCGGTCCTCTCCACTGCTGATCCCCAAAGTCTTTCTGCCCCTCTGCTCCCCCCTATCCCATGGGACGTGACATGACCGCAGGGGAGGGCTGCTCCGGAGGAGGGCACCCTGCTGGCTCATGGGATGGCTTTACAATATATTCCAGATTCCTCTCCATTCCCATCCCTGCTGTGTCCAATTGTTTCCCTGTTTTTTGGGTTCTTTTTGTTTCGATTGATGCTGAGCACAGATCTTTCTGTGCACATTTCTGTTGGTACACAGTCATTTCATTCTTACGTTCCCACGTCTTGGATGCATCATCGGGGCTCAGTGACTTACAGCTCTTCAGTGTGCCAATTTCTTCCACCATCTTCTGACACCACTGTTGCTCATTGTATAACCTGAAATGAGCAGACCCAGGGTTTTTCCCTCCTCAGCATCCCCTGTGGTCCTTAATGATTTGAAGAAAACACTCAGCCTCCCACAGCTACTTTTTGCCATCACCCTCTGTTTCTCTCCCAGGCTTCCAGCTATTGGCAAACATCAGCTTTTACGCCTTTTCATGTCTTTTTATTGCTTATTTTTATACCTTTTTATTTTATAACATTGTTTGCCATTCACTCTGATGAAATCCCATCCTAATTCCCTTGTTAGGTAATCCCTGGCATGCTTAACGCTTGCTTCTATTGCCTGCGCTAAAGCTGGATTTCCTCTTCCTGAAGTACCCCGTTCAGCTCAAACACATGATGAAACCCTGTCATTTCAGCAAATGCTGTTGATTTTCTTTCCCACATGGGCCTTTCTGCTTTTCCTCTTAGGTTATGCAACCTTCAAAGCCTCACTGATGGGCACATATATGGCTTCCATATCAAAGCTATGGCCTTAAATGAATTTGCCTTTAGGGCTCTTTAAATTAACTCTCCTCATTTATTTATTTTGAAGTAAGTTCCCACTTTCTAACACTGAGCAGCCTCCAGCAGTTTTGGAGACAGCACTTCCCCAAGTGACTCTGGCTCATTGCTTTGTGACCACTGGAAGTTAATAGCTCGCCACCGTCAGCTACTTGAAGCAAACCCTGCACTTCAGAGTGGGGCAGAAATGGGAAGATATCTGTTAAACCCCCCCAAATAAATACCGCAGGCAGCAGTCGTGACTGTGTGTGTTGCTGTCTGGCTCAGATCAGTCAGCTCTGCCTGAACTGGAACCCAAATTGTTCCTACTGCAGTTGCAGTTATTTGTGTGAGAAATGTCAGTTTTGATAACAGACACTACAGTGAGATTTGAGGGGCACATTCAATTCCAATTCGAAGTAATTTTGTCAGATGGGTTGTGGACTCCTTGACTCCAAAGTAAAGCCAAAGAAAATGAGGCTTGAAGCAGCAAACGCTGCAGATTCCCCAACTTTTCAAACCAGAATTAACTTGCAAATACAATTATACACACGCACGTGTCTTAAAAGCATCCCTTGCAAAAATACCCCACGTGTGCTATGGTGAGAAACTATTCCTCCAAAGCACATTTCCCTGGCCCATCCCCTTGTGCTGCCCACATGCTCCAGGGCCTGTGCTGAGGGTCTGCAGTGATGCATCCCCAGGTCCCACAGCGCACGGGCCGGCAGTCCGGAGCTGTGCTTCCCAAAACAGCAAGGCAACTTCTCCCCCTCGAGTGCTCTCTGCGTATATAAATAGCAGCTTCATCCCTGTGTCCCCACAGAGGCAACACGGCTCCTGCTGTCCTCAGCCCCACAGATAGCTCCTGGATGCAGCAGGCATGCTGCGGGCTGTATCGCGGACCGCTGAGCCCGACGCAGGCAGCTCCCTGCCAGCTCCAGCCGGGAGCCAGCATTCCTCAACAGGCAAGCCTCTGGCCCGATGAAAAGCCCCAATTCAGCTGCCTGTGAGCCGAGTACCTGACACCTTCCCCAGCACAAAGAGGGCTTTCTGCCTCCCGCACCCGGCTGCTGTAGGAAGCGGTGGGCACAGTGAGCTGCCTCTTGTGGAGAGGGGTCACCGAGCCACATCCTGCACACGCCCCGAACAAAACCTGCTTGTCTGGAGGGGGGTGGCAGAGAACACAGCCCGGGGCAGGTGGCTGCCAGCCGGGCTCGTGGCTCCAGGTCTGCCAAGCTTCGGGGTGGAATGGCTTTCCCAGGTCTCCAAGCATTCCTCAGCTCAATGGGATGGGGAGGCTTGGACTGCAGGGGTTTTAGGATCAGTGCTGTGGCTTGGCTCCTGTCTCTGAGATGGGTGACCACGCATGACCAGTGTCCCCATGCTCCTCCACACAAGCCTGGAGCTGGGATGGAGTGCATGGTCACTGGCGGGTTGGATGGAGTGTGATGATGCACACGCTCGGCTGGGAGGTGCAGGGTAATCTCAGAACTGAAACAAGGTTTGTGATGGATGGAGGACAGCTCATTTAGGGAGGTATTCACTGGGGAAGCACTGGCAAGGCCATCAGTCTTCATATTACCTTCTTTGCTCTCCCTGTTCCCCCGGAGACACAAAGTTGGAAGCGGCCCACAAAGGCTCCCTCCACTTCCAGTGCCTAAATGTGGCTGCAGTGTGTGACACAGACCCTGCAGGACATAAATTACTCAGCTCAGAGACCCTAGTTTTCATCCAGGGACCATCAGATGCAATGTACATAAGCCATCCAGGAGGAGAGGACCAGATTCCCCATCCTGCAGTGGTGAGCCAGCCTGCATCCAGGCCCCCATCTGCAGCTTTCCTGTCTATCCAAAAGGGAACCCAGACTTGTAAATCTATCTCTTGATCCAGATACCTAAAAGTCAGGCTGTGCAGTGCAGAGCATTGCAGCAAAACCCCTTCTTGGATTTGGTCCTTTGAAACTCAGGGTGCGTGTTGACCAGCCAGCTCTGGTTCAGGCCCTGTGGTCACCCCACAACAGAAGCACAAGGGCAAATCATCCCAGGTCTGGTGTCCCACAAGCCCTCAGGCGCTGCCCATTACAGGAGACCAGGGAGATACTGGATGCATTTGCATTCCTCCTGAATGCAAGTCAGATGTGAAGTGAAATGTCACAGTTCAGGCAGATTGGCCAAAAAACCAAAACCAAGATTGCACTCAGCAAGATGTGCAAACCCTTTCCTGTCTCCCCTCATCATCATTCTGCTTTTTATTGCTCTCATAAACCCTCTTGCAGAAAGCACACGTGGTTTTAAAAACCCCAGATCCATTCTTGGTTATTGCTCATGCTTCCAAAACAATATCTGAGCACTTTGAAGGGGAAGCAAGAAACCCCTGCGGAGGTCTAATGGAGGAACAAAAGGCTGAAGATGCCCTCGGGGGATACAGTGCCCAGATCTGTGCAGTTTTTGCATGTTTGTCTAAGCAGGAACCCAGCACAGTTCACACATCTCATGGCCACGTCTGCCTCCAACAGCAGTGCTGCATGCAGTCCTTTCAGGCAGGAGGGGAAAAGCCTTGCTTCATCTGTATGTAACAGCTGGAAGGAGCAGAATAAATCAGGCTTCAAAGCCTCCTCTGCTTAATGCACTGAAGTCCTTGGGCTCCAAGCTCTCAAGCAGTGGTTGCACCAGTGGCTTCATGGAGGCTGCAGGAGAAAGCTGGTGAGTAGTGGTGTTCAATGGTTCTATGATAGTGCAGAAATAGCCTTGTGAATAGAAAGCCCTGCAGTGGTCACAGCACAGGGCAGGTCCCTCCGCTAATGCAGCCCCCAACAATAGTGCATTTGCTCCAGAGGTCATTAGGCCTGATCCTGGCATTCCCATGAGATCAGCAGGCACTTCTACTTGGGAGAGGATGCTGTCAGGACCATCGGGGGAGATGCTTGGAAGCATCCCAAGCACTCAGTGCGATGTTCTTGGGGGTAGCAGCAGACATGTCCACCTCCCTCTTTCCCTTTTACATCTCAGCCTTTCCCTCCTGACCCTTTTTCCTTCTCTCTCTTCTGCTTGGAGCTCCCTCTGCACACCACCGGGGCAGAGATGCTATAAACAGGATATGGGCTCTCTGGAAATCTGCAAGCAGGAGTGGCCGAAGGTATTTAATAGTATCCCTGCAGTAAACAGGGATAAAGCGAGCTCAGCTGTATGGAGCGGGGAGTAAGTATCAGATGGAGTTGCTCTGCCATGCTGGCTCTTTACTGCAACAGGAAACAAATATTTTTTTTGGCTTTTGCCAAAAGAAAGATTTCTTTAAAAATGTGTTAATATTAGAAGTAAAAATGAAGCTTTTAGACATGTAAAGTGGCCACATTCACTGCAGTTTTATTTACTATATAAAGGTTAACATTGGTCTGTTTATCCTACGGACGAGATTTCCAGCAAATTACAAGAAGGGTCATGTAACAGTCAGCTCCTGCTTGCCTGAGATTATTTGCCAGAGCCAAATCCCTGAAGCCCGCAGAGCTGGAGCAGAGAGAAGGGATATTTAGAAGGACTCAGAATGGGAGAAAAGGAATAACAGGGCTTTAAGTTGCTTTGAGTTCACTCACTGGGGGGGTGGAGGCTGGGCGCATGCTGGTGCTGGGGTAGTGAGAGGCAGAGATGCTGTGTTGGACCCCCCAGAGCGGCCATTTGGAGGAAGGCTAAAGAAAACCCATCACCAGTGTAAGCAAGACGCTTTCCTGCTAACCCCAAAGAGCCAGTTTAAAGCCCGGATCAGGAGATTTTATCCCTTGGCCAATGCTTCTTGCTTAGTTCTACTATGATTCTTCTGCTTGAGGTATGGTCGTCTCCAGAGAAACATCCAGTCTCAGTCCTGGATGGACTCTTTCCTGTCTGGAAAGGACATCCTGAGACTTGTGCTGAGGGAACACCACCCTTTCAGTTTCTCTTCCAGACATGCTGCCCCTTCCCTGAGGGGCCAGGCTACCTTGTACCTCACCCTATCCCCCATGACCTGGCTGTCCCCTGTCTTGAATGGGCTTCCTGAGGTTGTCCCATCTCTGCCTGCCACTTTTGGAACTTGCTTCTTCCTACAGCTTCCCACACTGCCCCAAGGGAAACCAATTCTCCAAACAGTTGTGAAAGTCCAAGAAAATTATTCTGTGTTAAAAAATACATCAGAAAATGAGTACATTATTAATGGCTCTGCTGTCAGCACCGCAAAATCCTGACTGAACTGTGAGGAAGGTTTTCTTTCATGAAGCAGTGCTGGTGCAATCAATTGGCATTGCTATCTTGGAGAGATGCTTTAGCCAAATTATTAGCCCTAACATAATAAAATCAAGGTAAAGATCAAAGGCTTGAGATACCTAGGAGGTTGAATTAGGGGATTTACTACTTTTCTTGTGATCTGCATAGCCTCGTCAGCAGGAATCAACACGACCTTACAATGGTCCTGGCAGAGGACAGGCAGAGAGCAGGCAAGGGAGAGCCTGGCTGCAGTCTGGAGGTCTTGGCTCTTGGCTATGGGATGGGAGCTGGTCTGGTCCTGGTTGTTTAACAGACGGGGGCATCTCGGCCACTGGTTTGTGTGGTCATTCCTCAAATTGGTTGGCATCAATGCAACGTGACCTGCTGCTCCTTCACAGCGTGAAGAGGAACACTGGGTGCTGGCAGCACTTCCACTCCATAGGTGTCAAACCTGGCATGGCCATGGAGGGTGAGGGGAAGGACGGGTGTCTGGAGAGAAGGGATGGCCAAAGCAAGCTAACATCAACCTCTGCAAGTCCGTAAAGGACCAGGCTTTGTACCTACCACATGTGTGGTCTGTTTGGCTTCAGGAGCTCAGGGACCTTGCCTGGCCATGATGCGATCTCATGGAGGGGGGCAGGTGATTTCTCCCTGCCATGTTTCACTTTCTACCCACACCGGAGAGGTGTAGGAGCTGACAGAAATTAAGATATCACAAATATCACCTTGGCTCCAAGACTGGAGGCAGCCAAGAGCCACTCCACAAGGGTGCATGACAGAAAGTCTTGGCAGTGTTAGCCATAGCTGCTGCTATATTGGCTATTGCAGGAGGGAAAATCTGAATCAGAAATAATGAACCAAGCAGAGAGCCCTGCTGATGGTGGAGACAAGTGTTCCCTGAACATTAGGAGCATCCCAGCATCACCCTGAAAGAGACTGTTCCTTTCCAAGGGAACCTTTCCAGGACCAGTCCTCCTCAAGGGTTCAACTTCTTGCCTTCATTACCTGGTGAATAAGAAGAAACCTCCCCAGGCCCTCATTTTGCCAGAGAGATAGGAACAGCTTCCAATGACCTTCATGGATCTGTGTTTCCTATGCTCAACAAGAAGGAAAGCTGAGCTGTGTCCTGCCCAGGGACTCGTTGTAAGTGGAGAGGCCCTGAAGGAAATCTTCTTGCCAAATATCATTTCCACTTTGCGATGAAGGGGCAGCCTGCACTGTAAAGGATGGGAAGAAGAACATCTACTCAGTTACATCCACAAACATCAGGTTAACCATGGTATCTAGCTTCTCTGGGGGATCAGCCCAATATGCCATGAAAAAGGATGGGTTTCTGCCTTCATTTTGGAACAGCAGGCTGAAACTTTTCCATTATGTGCAAATGTTTCCTCAGATCTCCCCATATAATTTCCCATATCTCTGAGAGAGGGTTTAGAAGGTGATTTTATTTCAAACAAACAAACCTGTTTTCACACAGTCTGTCTCACACCCACAAACAACACCAGGACAAATGTCCAGTGTTCATGCTCCGAGACATAGCTCTGCTTGGTGAGTCCTTGCCACAACACAGAGGAAAACGGAGGCCAGCAGCAAGTCTGTCTTGAAAAGCTACTCACAGATGTGCTGTAATCAGAATCACCTGGGTGCCATAAATTCCTGGTACTCTTTTACCCCTTTTTGACATCTCTTCCTGAGCTTTGACCTCTCATTCAGGCTTTAGGTGTCTACTGCACATCTCCACAGGTACACGCATGTCTTTGAAGGATGCCCAGTCTACTCCTGTCCTCCGCTCTGATCAGGAAAGGTTGTATCAATGAGGCACAGTGTTTGCTTTCGAGAGCTTTTCACCTTTTCCTATACCCCACTGCTGGGCAGTCTTCTGAGGATTGTGGCCCAGCCAAGGAGGACACAAAGACTTGTGCATGCTGTTCAGTCTGATGTCTGCTGGTGGTGATGGGCAATTCTGGCTTTTATTGCTCTTTTCCAAACAAGCTCCTCACACTCTGGGACAGGACAAAAGCTTTGCGTACCAGAATGGCTTCAGTAGTTTTCTTCTGCATGTGGAAAGCTGGCATGGCCCTCAGTAAGAGCCTCTGTGCTCCTAGGAACAGTCTTTTCTCTCTTCTCCTCCAGAGAAGGTTTGCATCCGTATTTCTTTAACTGCTGGGCAAGGTGACACAGCCCTGGTGAAGGGTTATTTGGTTTCCAGCTCCTCACCATTCTCCTGGCTGGCTGGTACAACTCTAATGGCACATCCCCTCTTGCTGGCCATTGCCATCTTCACACCATTGCTGGAAATGGAGGACTAATAAACTGCAGCTCAAAAATGCCGATGAACGTGTGGGTTGGCTGTGTTGGACAGAAGATAATTTGTGGTGAAATCCACAAAACGTCTGGGATTTGTAAATGTTTTCATGATGACCTGGCTCTTCTCCAAACACTCCCATCTACTGACAAACACGAGCCATGAATCACTGCACACAGGAAAATCTCCCAAGCCCTTGACTTACTCCTGACCCAGCTCTGTTCTGATAGCACTCGCTGCCTGTTGGGGAATGAGGGCTTCAGGGTCAAGGTGAAGGAGATGCTTGGCAGCCCCACAGATGCTCTGTATTGGTCCCTGGGTAAAGGAGGTGGAGACGTGGCATACTGGCTTGTCTCTATAGGTAATAGCCCACAGGACGGAGCAGTGCTGGGACTGTCCTAGCTGATGTCAAAGCCCCTTGACATAGCCCAGAGATTACCTCCTTTCCCAGAGAGGGGATTTGCTTTCCACCACTAAAGGCGGGGCCCAGGCAGTTTTCTGCCTGCTATCATCTGTAGTCAGTGATGCCTTCCTGCAGATTGGGCTGTTTGGGACTTGCAGAGCTCCTTGCTGCCTGCTTGCAGTGTTTCCCATCAATTCTGATTTCTGGACACAGGAGTAAGCCCCAAGCCAGCTGACCTAGCAAGAAAAGCCCTCAGGAGCTGCAGCCATAGGGCACCTTTGTTACCCTGTTCCCAGCAGGACCCTAGGCTGAGTCCCCATCCTGACCCAGGGTCCTGTCCTTCATGAACCCTTCCAGAGAAGGAAAGCTACTGAGATGTTTTGTCCTGGAAACACCTGCAGTCCAAGCAGTTTGCTACATCTGAAACCAAACTATTGACAACTTCCTGCAAACCTGGAAGCCACTGCTTCCCGCCAGCTGCTCTGGATGTGGCTGAGGAGCACTGGAGGTCTGGGGCTTGTGGTTGCCTCTGAGCTGGGTGGGCAGATGAACCAGCAGGGAAGCGGGCAGAGCCCAGAGGTATCAGTGTGCACTCACTCAAAACCTGCACATCGCATGTTCAGTGATGCTGCATTCTGCCAAAAAGCATCCACCAGCGAGCTCCCAGCCTGTCCCAGCCCCACCTCCCAACACACATAACAGCCAGAATGGGTAAGCAATGGGCACTTATGTGTGATGGCTCAGCATGTGGCTTCGATGCCTTAGGATCAGGAATGCTCTTCATCCCATGCAAACCTTGAATTTGTGCCTTCAGGGCAATGCCACGCAGCCTGAATAGTGGTACCTTTACATGGGAACATGATGGTGTCTGTGATGGGATAGCTAGACTAAACAGTTGGTAGCATGGGGCAGTTCTCTTCCCACAAAGATCTCTCCCACTGACTGGTAGATGTGCCCTTTTTGACTGTAAGTATCATGACATTTCCTCACACAGAGGATACCTCCACAGGTTTTCCTGCAGGGTGCCAAGGGATGCCCTTGAAGAAGGCCAAGGTAAGGACAGGGCTGGAGAACCAACAGGCTAGGCAGACTGAAATATTTCAAACTCAGGGACATCTCCTGATAGTGGCTTTCTGTCAAATGCCACTTGGGTGAGTGTCATCCTTTACTGGTAGATGCTTTTCTTTATCAGCAGATTTTCCTCTTGGGACTTTTATGTCTGGTGAATAACTTGTACCCCCCAGCACATGATGACTGATGTGTTGCTTCTGCCAGAACTGCAAGAACTCAAACCATGGGTCATATCTGTCTGTATGCTTGTGTTTCAGACAGAGTTCAGTTAAACCAACAAGGGACAGCATAACAGTGATGCTGTTGGTCAGCAAGAGATGCATGGTCACTTACAGAAAACATCCCTGATCACATTGCCCATGGCCACAACATCTCTGCAGGTCCTCCCAAGAGACTGGCTCTCCCCTTGTACAAGCGTGGACATGAGATCAGGTTTTACTGATGGCACTAGGCTTCTTGCTGCATTACAGAGGCCAATTTGAAGGGGTTAGTATTAGAGGTCTTACAGTAACCAGACTTACCCCTTGATGGAAAGGAAGGTGCTTGTGTGGAGTTTCCAGTGCAAGAAGGTAACTAGAAGAGATGGTTTAGGAAACCCAATATTATGGCGTGTGGAGAGCAAGTCTCCCTCAAACACGTTCAGTGCAGTCTGTGGGGAACGATTCTATTTTCTGGGGATTTGCAACGGAGTTTTAATTCAGCATTGGAATTAAAACTCATTTTATTATGGGACCTTTAAATATTTCCAGAGCCTGACCTTTCCTGGAAGCTGTTGACTAATTAATGTCTGGTCTGGTATTCTTCAAACTTTCCACATAGTTCAACTTGTTGCCAGCTGCTTTCAAACACATTTTTCAAGAAATTAGGTTGTAATTAAGCACAGTTATTAATGACTGTTTTTCCTGCCTTTCCCATTGGGTTTGCAACTTACTTTGCTCCATGTGGCATAAAAGATGGCCAATATTTCACGGAGTGAGTGAAGGAACGTCTAAGGTGATCTTTGACATGTCAGTTTGACTCAGCTCCAGCTCTGCAGCACGTGGTGGTGACCGCCAAACCACACAGGAGAGACCTGGGTTGAAAAGTGGAGAGCCAGGGTCAAGTCCCTGTGGGCAAGCTAACAGATGGGGCAGGGAGATCCTTCACCCTCGGAGAGTGAGCACATGGGGGGAGTAGTTTGTGCAGATGAGATGATGCGTTGGTTGGAGGATGGAGAGGGAGAAGGATGGAGAGAAGCTGCAGACCCACCAGAGAGAGGGGAACCGCTCTTGTGCTTAAAATTCCAGGCATGCTGAGCTGGGAGCTCTGCAAATAATGTCAAACCCATTTGTGCGAACATTCCTTACTGCCTGGTCCTCTCTCCACCCAGGAGGGACTAGCAGGGAGACCCGTGTGTGGAGAGAGCAGATGGAGCCGAAAGCAGCCAAGAAGGGAAGCAGCACTCCTACGCAGAGCCCAGGAAGGTTTTACACGCTCTCCGCTCTCCGGTGTCGCTGAGGTCACTCTTCTTTGTCAGGCACATGGCAGCAAATCCTCCTCTAAGCCGCAGATCTCGAAGGCATTATAATAATAAAAGCCTGGGCTGAAGTGTCTGAGCAATCACATCGCCTGAGCAAGTGTGTGGCTTCCCCCAGCAGCGGGAACAGGTTATTCTGGGAACTGGCAGCGCTGAAACACCAAGGCAGGAACACCATCCATGGAAATCTGGTGCCAGGGTGGCAGGGTGAGGGGGCTTCACACACAATGGGTGTGCAGCACCCATTTCATTTCCTGACTGGCCTTCCATGAGTGCGGGCAGGCCCAGGCAGCCGAGGCAGCAAGAGTGGAGGCCGATGGGTGCTGACAAGTAACTCACACATGCATAGGCAGGGGGGCACAGATGTGAACAGCCCCTTGCCAGAGGGCTGGAATTTCTCCAGGCATTTTACATCCCCCTTTTGTTCAGCGTTTTGCCCTTTTCCTTTTGCTTCCTCCCAGTATTCCAGCATCCCCAGTAAGGTGGAGGAGTGGACTGGCACTATCTTGGCCATAGGGATGAACATGCAATCATGCAGAAGCTCATACGCACACACACATACACACTGCTTCTGGCACACATGTCCACAGCAGAGCTGGCACAGTATGGTGTACCTCACATGTGATGGGTGATGGACCAGCACAGACACTGATGTATCCCAATGGTCAGAAATCCATCTGTGCCCTGCTCCCAGTCACAAAAACTGTGCTCAGGAGCAGACAATGAAAACAAGCCCACAGTGACCTGCCTGGAGATGTTCTGGAGGGCAGGTCAGCCCATAGAGCATCCTTTCTCCCCATGCAGCTCCAGCCACAGCGTGGACCTGTCCGGCCTCATGTTTTATCAGCAGATGTCCACACATCTCAGTCAGGCTGCGCTGCAGTTCATCACCCTGCCCTTCAGCACCTGAGACCTTGGTTTTGGCTGATCTTTATGGGCTCATTACTTGATGCCAGCCCTGGAAGCAGCTGGAGGAAGGAGGAAAAAGGGAGGTGATGAGAGAAGAGATGAGGAGATGAGCTGCCAATGGAAGTGAACTGAGAAAGGTGGGACTTGATTAGGACCCAGGACAGCCCGTGGCCATTCCCAGAAGCAGAGCAAGGTTGGCTTCTCCAAAGGGATGAAAAACAGGCCTGCTTCATCAGCTCAGCCACTAGGAAGGACGGAGCAGAGCCAAAAATACAGGAGAAAAATGTTATGCAAAATTGTTCATCTGTTACTGATTGGGAGGCTGAGAGCTCAATTCAAACCACCCAATAAAACCGGCTTGGACGAGAATTTCCTGAATCCCAGATTAAGTGAATAAAGATGTTTCAGGAGTTCAGGGCCGCAGTTGGGTGGTTTGCACACAATTTGCTGTTGGTTTCACCCTTTGTTGCTTAATGAAGAACAGAAGGAGGATCTCCCATCTCATTCAACCAAGGGAAAGAATTATTTCTTCTGAATTTAAATTAATTTCCTGTGGCAGGCACAGCTCTGTTTATCTGACCTACACAGGCGCTCCATCTTGGATTGCAGCTCCTTCTGCTCTGTGTAAGACACTCTTCTCCTTGGGGACTGCAGCTTCCCTGGGCTGGTGGCATCAACTCAGCATGGCAGGGTTTCTTCAAGTAGAGCACAGAGGCCAAAAAGCCAATGGTAGGAAGTGCTTTGAAAGCCAGGTCTCAGTTCTGAGGAAAACCCCTGCAGTTCTGGACCCTCCGTGTGTCCCTCCAACTCATTCGAGAAACAGGTCTGTCCTTTCCATATCCCTCACTGCCACCAATGTGCTCCTCAGCAAGGTACTCGGAGGAAGCCCCAAGGAGCGGTGGGTGCTCAGCTTGGCTGTAGGTTCAGCATGGAGCACATTATGCATCCCAGAACCAAGGTGATTCCCCACCCTTGCAGCATGTGATGTTGGAGAACTGCTTGACAGGGGCCTGCACAACCCTGAAAATCACTTACTTTAATAAGCCTTTTATTAAAGAAGGGAAGGGAAACCAGCCTGTATCTACTTGAAGTCCAGAAAGTTTCCAGGTCATGGCTTCATCTCTTGCTCCTAAAAGCCTCAATCTATACATCTACCTATTCTATCTCCTTTCCTCTCCATCATTTACCTTGCTAGTAAATAGAATCATAGAATCATAGAATAGTTAGGGTTGGAAAGGACCTTAAGCTCATCCAGTTCCAACCCCCTGCCATGGGCAGG
>JANRGW010004369.1:0-43748 GCA_024733675.1 Psilopsiagon aymara | reverse complement strand
GTAGTGGTTTGTGTTATACCTTAGTTATTAAACTGTTCTTATCTCAACCTGTGGGAGTTGCATTTTTTCGATTCTCCTTCCCATCCCTCCAGAAGCAGAGGGAAGAAAAAGGGGGAAGTGAGTGAACAAACTGCAAGGCTGATTTATGGCTTAAACCACAACAGTGATGAGTGCTCTGTAAGCACTCAGAAAAAAAAATAAATAAGAGAAACATGGCCCATCCCAACACAGCTTTAATCCCAGATAACTCCAAACAAATAATCTGTTCAGCTGTTCTGGTCCTTACTTCTTGTGTAGATCCCTATGGTATCTGATGGCAGTTTCTCATCCATCAGCCCTAAAACCTTTATAGTAACAGACCTGATCATCAGCGAGATGATTTCACACAAGAGAGTTCACTCTACTAAAGGTACATTTTAAAGTACTTTCTAGCTCAGAATTCAAATGTGCTCTGTCTGAACCACTGTGTGAAGTGAAAACATGGTTGCTACTGAAATTAAAAGATTTAAAAGTCCTCTATGCACCACAGCTTAACTATCACAAAATTTCATTTGAATACTCCTACAATTAAATATATATATGCATGTATTTCCCAACCTTCTGGCATTAACTATTTATTTTAGTAAAATTTTGTACTTTAAATTCTTTCCCTTTTCTGCAAACACGTACTGGCAGACTGTTCAGAGCCTGTCACTTCATTTCAGCTAATCTTTTCATTTCATTGATCTTCTAGATCGGCAAGTTTTCACACTTCGACTACTACCAGAAATGTAATTTTGGGTGTTAGCGTACTAAGGCTTAAAAATAGTCATAATAGCGTATTTTATGTTCAATATTTAGTCTCATTCGTGACTCCCCAGCTACTCCGACTGATGAACGGGGATTTTTCTGTGCACTTGTTTAACACTGCTGTCCCCTTGACCTTAAAGGTCTGCTTCAAATAGATGGAAAACCTGTGTACATTTAAAAAGCAAGTTATCATCACTATCATCTGCAGTGAAGTTCCAAAGCCTTAAAAAGCAACATAATTTAAAATGCAGTAACAAGACATTTTAACATATCGCCACTGTTTTAAGTCAGAACTGTCTGACCAACTGAAAGCAGTTTTCTCCCATGAAGTGGTTTTGAAATCATGTCTGGAAGGGTCACTAATCCCACAGGTATCCAAGCTGAAAAAACAAGAGAGAAATAAATTGCTTTTAAGCCAGTAACTCTTCTTTAAGACCAAAGCATAAGGTTAGTATTGTTCCTATCTGATTTTGTTTCAGCATGACAAACTTTTAATCAGACAACCGAGCCCTGGAGAAGCATGTGGAACGGCTTATTTTTGTTTCTAATAATCAAGATAAACTATCTTCTCTTAGCCTCATATGAAAAAAAAATTACTCCAGGAAATGAGTTATTTTCAGGCTCTAGCAGGTGCAGAACCACTTCCATTGGTAAGCAATGTTCACAGAGCTTCACAGAAGTCTAGCGCAAAAGACAATCAAGCTGCTTAAAGAGGGAGCTTTCTAGTGCACACAGGAAGTAAATGAGAAGCCAGGCTTTAACTTCTGATGGCAACCCTGAATAAATTACACTTGGTGCATGGTCTGCTCCTTCCTGTAGAAATTTCCAAATTTATACCCTTATGAATCAAATACTATGGAAAGTATCTGAGATTTGCAGCTGCCCCTACAGCCCACTGTAGATGTGATACACCAGATCTGGGATAGAAAACAGCAAATCTCTGTAGGGAAGTCCACAGGAGGGCCTTCTCAGAATTATAGTCCTCCATTAAACAGGATGTAAGGAAGTTCTCCAGAAACCTTTTAAGCAGCTTTCCATTCTCCTCTATAGGTTCCTTAAAATTACAGAGACTCTGCAGTTGACTGCACAATTCCCCAAAACATGGTGGGTTTGCCATAGGGTCTTTCTTCAGGCTTTATGCTATCCTGCAATTCAACAAATATATTTACCCAGTAGAGAAAATTCATAGCATCATAGAATTGTTGGGGTTGAAAAGGCCTATAAGATCATCAAGTCCAACCTTGTTAACTTAGCACTGTTAAAAATCCAACACTAAACCATGTCCCTAAGCACCACAGCTACACATCGTAAATATCTCCAGGGATGGTGAATCCACCGCTTCCTCGGGCAGCCTGTTCCAATACCCAACAAACCTTTCAGTGAAGAAATTTTCCTACTATCCAATCTAAACCTCCCCTGGTGCAACTTGAGGCTGTTACCTCTTGTCGTATCGCTTGTTATTTCGGAGAAGAGACCAACACCCACCTTGCCACAACTTCTTTTCAGGTAGAGCAATAAGGAGCCCCCCAAGCCTCCTTCTTCTCAGGCGAAAAAGCCCCAGTTCCCTCAGCTGTGCCTCCAGACTCTTCATCAGCTTCATTACCCTTCTTCAGACTTGCTCAAATACCTCAGTGCCTTTTTTGTAATGATTTAACCAGAACTAAACACAGGATTCAAGCTGCAGCCTCACCAGTGCTGAGTACATTAGGGCGATCGCTGCCACGGCCCTGCTGGCTATGCTGACACAAGCCAGGATGATGTTGCCTGTTTGGGCACCTGGACACAAGCTGGCTCATGTTTAGCTCTGCCAATCAGCACCCCCAGGTCCTTTTCCACTGAGCATCTTTCCAGCCACTCTTCCCCAAGCCTGCAGTATTGCATGGCGTTGTTGTGGCCCAAATGCAGGACCTAGCACTTTGCCTTGTTGAACCTCGTACCACTGGCCACAGCCCTTCAATCCAGCCTGTCCAGATCCCTCTGCAGAGCCTTCCTATCCTTTGGCAGATCAACACTCAGGGCCAGCTTTATGTGCTCTGCAAGCTTACTGAGGGTACACTTGATCCCCTCTTTCTGATCACTGATAAAGATATTAAACAGAACTGGCCCTCATACTGAGCCCTGGGAAATGCCACTTGTCACCAGCTTCCAACTGGATTTAACTCCACTTATCACCACTCTTTGGGCCTGGCCATACAGCCAGGGTTTTACCCAGTAGAGTACACCCATCCAAACCATGAACAGGCACTTCCTCCACAAGAATGCTGTGGGAAATGGCGTCAAAGACTTTACCTATGTCTATGTAGACAGCATCCACAGCCTTTTTCTTATCCACTAAGAGGGTCACTTTTTCATAGAAGGAGATGAGGTTAGTCAAACAAGATCTGCCTTTCATAAATCTACGTTGACTGGATCACCTAGTTGTCCTATACATGCCATGTGATGGTTCTCATGATGATCTGCTCCATAACCTTCCCTAGCATTGAGGTCAGACTGGCAGAACTGTAGTTTCCCAGATCCTCCTTCCAGCCCTTCTACACAGGCACTGCATTTGCTAACTTCTACTCTTCTGCCAAAGGTCATAAACTCTTTTTTTAACCCAAGTTCCAGCAAAGCTCATCCAGGCCGGGCTCTTTCCCACCAGCTCGTCTTTCGGCACACAGAGAAGGCCTGCTTTGACCCTTTAAGATTTCCTTGAAGAGTGTCCAGCCTTCCTGGACTCCTCTGCCCTTCAGGACTGCCATCCAAGGGACTCTGTCCACAAGACTCCTAAACAGACCAAAATCTTCCCTCCCAAAATCCAAGGTAGCAGTTCTGCTGACCCCCTCCTTACATAACACCATGTGGAAAAGGGAAATCAAAGCCTGGCATCTGCCAGTTGGACACATTCAACCCTCTCAAGGGTATGGTCATCTATAGACAAGGGAAAACACAAACTTACAGTTCAGAGATTCCTGAGTGCTCTTTCCACCTTGCAAAGACCTTCATACACCGTTCTCTGAACACAACTCAGACTCAAAGAGTTCATTAGCTGCCATAAAGGAACTTGGAAGTTACCCTCCACTGAGGCATTGCTGAGAGCATTCCTCTTGATGGCACCACCAAAGCATGACCTAGACTGTCCTTCAAAGGAATGTTACAATGGGTGAAAACAAGTCACTCCCTCTATTCTGTCCTGATTGAAAAAGAAAATACCAGCCAGAATTAACAGAGATGGACACTAGAAAGAACAAAAAACAGTCCATGACATTTTCCCAGTCATTTTGGTGGAACAGGATCTTTCCCATCCATATCTCTGTTACTCTGGTGGAGCAGCAGACCTTGCAGCATTCTGGACTCCTCCACCTCAGAGCCATCTATCGACTTCAACTTCTGATGGGCACAAGAGTCCTAAGTGCATCGCTGGCAGCACTCTCCCTTCATGTGCTTGGATGATTTCTTAGGACATCTGCTCATTTCCCACTAGGCTGATGCAACGTATGAGGGTAAGCTTTGGACTACTTTATATAAAGAGGCCTTCGGGACAGGTCTTGAGCACTAGAACCACAAGCAAAAAGAATGAAAATGAAAGCATGTAGGACTGAAGCATGAGTGATGGAAAAATGGCAAGCTGACACTCCAAAAGAAAAAATGCAGAAGCCTGACTCCTACCAACCTTAATTGTGTACTATTAATTCAGTATTATTTATATGTTTAGAGACTTTACTCTTCCTTCTTTCATTGTTGCCTGTACTAGTAACTTAATATTCTTAATTTCTTTGTGCTAATAACTTAATACTGAATAAATATGTCCCAGGAAAAATGTGAAGTCAAAGAAAAGAGGAAAGCAACAAGGTATACAAATACCTCAAACCTAGAAAGAGAAACTGGACTGAAAGGTATACAGGATAAAATGAGGAATGTTTTTTTCTCAAGGCCCTGTGTACACCAAAGACAGACTTTCGAGCAGGAAAACAAAAAATTTGGAAATCTATCATATAGAAGAACTAAAACCTAGAACTTTCCAGCCACTTCCTGCACTATACAAAGAGCAAGATGGAGATAAATATGACAGGAGAAGTGATCTGGATGCAGATTCCACAGACAATAATTTAAGAACAAGAGAAAACTACTATTGTTTGCAATACTGTTTCAACACATTTATAAGAGATACATTTAGAAATCTGTCTGGATGGCAGATGCTCTTATTGTCCTATGAAAGAGCTGCAACAAAAAGCTTGGTTTAGAACTGTGCTAACAAGTTACCAAATTCTGAGTTGGTAACTACAGGGTAGTCTCAACTGCGTACCCATGTCCATTTTGTTATAAGACATTAGAAATACAAGGCTGCAGGATATGGGCCATCTTCTAAGAGGATTTGTTATATGAATTGGTGACCGATATCTCCAAAACTGAAGAGCTGTCACAAAGAAGGGGATACCGCTATCACTTTACTTTCATTTAACTATGATTTAACAATCACAGGAAGCAAAAAGAGATTAACCACTGTTTCTTATTATTTATTTTTATTCATAGAATCATGGAATAGTTAGGGTTGGAAAGGACCTTAAGATCATCTGGTTCCAACTCCCTTGGCACAGGCAGGGACCCCTTCCACTACTCCATGTCACTCAAGGCTCCATTCAACCTGGCCCTGAACACTGCCAGGGATGGAGCATTTGCCACTTCTCTGGGCAACCTGTGCCAGTGCCTCACAACCCTCACAGTGAACAGCTTCTTCCTTGCATCTAACCTGAACTTGCCCTGTTTAAGTTTGAAGTTGTTACCCCTTGTCCTATCGCTACAGTTCCTAATGAAGAGTCCTACTTAATCCCACTGTCCATGTTGCTGACAAAGCTGTTGAATGGGATCAGTCTCAATATTGACCACTGAGGGACACCACTCGTTACCAGTCTCCAGTTGAACATCGAGCCACTGAGCACAACTCTTTGCGTGCGGTCACCCAGCCAGCTCTCGATCCACCAAGTAGTCCACCTATCAAATTGATGTCTTTCCAACTTGGAGACAATGATGTCATGTGTGAGAGTGTCAAATGCTTTGTACAAGTCCAGGTAGATGGCATCAACTGCTTTGCCCCTATTTGTAGCCTCATCATAGAAGGCCACCATATTGGTCAGGCAGGATTTCCCCTTAGTGAAGCCATGCTGGCTGTCACCAAGCACCTTGCTGTTTTTCATATGCCTCAGAATGCCTTCCAGGAGAATCCACTCCAGGATTTTGCCAGGCAAAGAGGTGAAGCTGACTGGTCTGTAGTTCCCCAGCTCATCCCTTTTCCCCTTCTTGAAAATGGGGGTTGTATTTCCCTGTTTCCAGCCATCGGGAACTTCACCTGACTGCCATGATTGTTCAAATATGATGGACAATATTATCATTTTGTACATATTACATTTCATCATTAGGGACTGTAGTGATAGGATAAAGGGTAATGGGTTAAAACTTAAACAGGGGAAGTTTAGATTGGATATAAGGAAGAAATTCTTCACTGTAATGGTGGTGAGGCACTGGAATGGGTTGCCCAGGGAAGTTGTGAATGCTCCATCCCTGGCAGTGTTCAAGGCCAGGCTGGACAGAGTCTTGGGTGACATGGTTTAGTGTGAGGTGTCCCTGTCCATGGCAGGGTGGTCGGAACTAGATGATCTTGAGGTCCTTTACAACCCTAACTCTTCTATGATTCTATATGCACACACACGTAAGAATACATAAATAAAATGGTGTTTTGTGTCCCAGAGGCTGGGATAAAAGCTACACTAGGTTTTTACCCAGCAGCAGCAGTTTTCAAGTGCAGGTATTACTGAAACAACATCATTGGTGATAAATTCAGCAAGGTCTATGTTTTTTTTATTTCAGTGTTGACAGCCAGATATTATTTGGGCAACTTCACCTGTAATTACAGCAGAGGTTTTCCTCTCCCCACCTCCCTGTGGAAGAGCATTACCTTCACTTTTCTATCTACAAAATCCCCTGCAGAAATATGAATGTGCGCCTCAAACAACATGTGAAGTACTGCCACTAAGTCCAAGCGCCTCAGATGGCCAGCACATGCATGGCAATTCCCAACAGATGATTCAGTGCACACGTACAGTACTTGCACGTGCACTCTGCTGCAGACTCTATTGACTTCGCAGTAAGTATGAATCATCTCTACACTGGAAGTGGACATCTGAATGGACATCATAACTACACACTGTAGTTATTTGAATGAGATTTCCATGTGTATCACAGAAGAATACCAGCGCATCCAGCAGCCCAGCCAGAACAGCAGCAGTTCCACTGACATCCCAGGAAAAACAGCCAATCATTCTTCATCCCAATCCCAACCTGGACAAAGCTTTGTAGTATTACACCTAAGCAATCAACTGAAGTAACAAAAGTTAAAAAAAAAAAAAGAAAGAAAGAAATCATGGTTTCTGTTCAGTAGGAAACCTACAACTAGGGGCAAAAGGTTGGATTTTTTTTAAAAAGCCTTTTATATCAGAGGGAATTGTGCCAACAGAGTACACAGGTGCCATAAGGAAAGTTCTGGCAATGCAGGATTTAAACCCACAGCTTACATTTAAAATTCTTCAGGTTTGGAAGAGTCTAAGCCTTAGCATAATCCCTAGCACAACAAGCCATAGACCCTGAATCACAATATAATGACAATAAAAGATTCCTCAAACTAAACAATTTGGCCACAGAGACATAAAGCCTTCATCTACAGGTGAACCCATGAGTTGGAAAACCACTGGCCCAGTTACTAAACTGGTAAATAGAAGGATTAAAAAACAGTATTTTCAGAAACACAAGGTCCCACACTTACACATGCTTTATCCTGCTGGGAATCCAACGCAAATATTATTTTCTCCAAAACATGCAAATATCTAATCTATAAATTGTTAGGAAAAAATACATAATAAATGACTTTATACTGATTACCTTTCCCCTTCCCTAACACATACATAGTGACCTATAGGGATGCTGGGGAGGGACTCTTCATTAGGGACTGTAGTGAGCGGACAAGGAGCAACGGGTTTAAACTTAAACAGGGAAAGTTTAGATTGGATATGAGGAAGAAATTCTTTACCATAAGGGTGGTGAGGCGCTGGAATGGGTTGCCCAGGGAAGTTGTGAATGCTCCATCCTTGGCGGTGTTCAAGGCCAGGTTGGACATAGCCTTGGGTGGCATGGTTTAGTGTGAGGTGTCCCTGTCCATGGCAGGGTGGTCGGAACTAGATGACCTTAAGGTCCTTTCCAACCCTAACTACTCTATGATTCTATAATTAAAAGATAGCCATTTCTAACCATGATACTGAATTGAACATTGTTTTCATAGATATTTCAGACTATTTTCATACGTCCTAATCCAGAACCCTAGTTCCATGTTTCCTGTGGTTCAAGGAGTTAAAATCACACAAACTTCCACTCACATGGTACATACCTTCATTTTTCCTACTCCCTTTCCACCTTCTTTCCATTTCCTCATATGTCCTCCTAGGCCTTTACTCTTTGCAACACAGCAAATACATTTTTTCCCTCCTTCTAAATGAGCTTTTCTTTAGATTATTCATTTTTTTTTTTTCCCGTAGTGAAGAACTATCGAGACTGCAATACTTGCTGCAACAGGCCTAGTCTTCAACAGCGACTTAGAGGAGGAGCACATGAACAGAATAGACAGCTTTGTACTTGATGTTTATCAAAGTTCTCCTGGATCAGACAGTATTATCACCCTCCCCTCCATCACCCGACAGGACTGTGGCTTACACTTATGCCACTCACACTAAGAAGAAAGCCTGGCTGTCACTCTCCAGCCCTGTACATCTGCAGAAAAACAGATACATGTTTCCCAAACCCCACACTTCTGAAAGAATAAGCTCTATGCTTGTCAGAAGTTATTAAACAGTAAATATAAACAGAATGCACTTCAAAAGGATGCAAGATTTAGTCTGCCTGATACCAGTTCATACAAAGTCAAAATGGAGAAAGTGCTCATAGAGTGAATATGGGGTTAGGCTCTAATTTCTGAATCTCAAGGAGGGCAACATCTGCCCTTTCCTTCCTCTGAACCGTCAGAGAGGGCTGGGCGCTGGGAGCATGCTAGTGAATGCTGCCATGGTACACACAGTGCTGCTCTCTGCCTGCAAATTCAGGTGCTTTCCTGTCCCTGTGAAATTCCTCCTCATCTCCACTTCCACCAAGACCAGGTACTCTTACAGCCTTTATGCTTGAATTACCTCTTCAAAACATGGAAATACAACAATTTTGCAGTACTTTTCAGAATCAATCAGATGAATACTCTCCATATCTGAAAGAAACAGCCAGTTAGATTACCGCAAAAGGCTTTTGTGCCCTTATTCATAAACCACACAGGGAGATACTAGTTGTCTTAAACTCCACCTGCCCTACTGTAACACAGGAAGAAAGGGTCAGTTTTCCAGGAGTAAAGGATCCTGATACAGACTCCATGGCAGTTCCAACAGAATATAAGCTAAGAAAAGAGCCCTTACTGTGGAGGGTCTCCTTATGGTTCTCCTGAAGGCACCTAAGACACACTTTTCCTGAACGTCTCCATTACAGCCAAACAAGACAGAACTCCAAGGAGAAGAATGCTTAAATATGTACTATCTTCACACAGAAACAGGTCCTTTGGGAATGATTTTCAAAAGTGTTCAGGCTGGAAGGAAGACTTTTGAGTGGGCTGATGAAGTCTCATTAGGCACTTAAAAGACTTCGGTAAAGAGTCTACCTGAATTTTTAAGTCCAGCCTTTTGTCCTTGTATCTAGGCTACAAGCACAGACAGAACACAAAGATACCTAAAAAGATGGAAAAGATAAATAATTTGGATTAGGAAATAAACTTCACTAATTATGCTCCTTGAAGCATCTTTTCCTTATACAGAGAGACTTAACTCCCATAACTACTCATGCACAACTGAGCCAGTCACCCTAGGTTTCTTTCTCTTAGCCAGGAGAAACAAGCATAGCCAGGGACATTTCATTTGTTTTATCTATCTACTTTAGACTGAGCCACAGACACTCTAGATACGGATGTTCCTATTCCTTTCAATTAACTAGTAATTTTTTCATAATCAATTACCCTATATGAAGCCAGTAATATTGCAGATGTTGATATGTAGCCTGATGCATCCTATTTTAGTTGTCTGGATGAGTACTAGTCAGCTGGTGCTAACGGCTCTTTCCCATTTTCTTTTGATGACACAGAAGCAAAGAGAAAACCAGAGGAGGGAAAAGCAATGTAAGAAGCAGCACTGAGAGAAGACAATAGCTAGAATGCAAAATGCCAATAAAGACAAAACATGGCGCAGTATTTCTGCAGGTACATCTCTGACCCATGCAGCAGCCATGGCACTTCTGTCACAGAGGTACTTGTATGTCGTTTGGTTTCTTCAATGCTCCAAGACAAAGAATCAAATATTGGACTATGTATTTTCTGATCAACTGAACTACTTCTCTATATAGCTGTTAACACTGAAGTGTAAAAAACAACATACAAACACAAGAAATACTCTACCAGATCAGACCAATGGTCCATTCAGTCCTATATTTTGACTCTAATAAAAGATGGTAGACAAAACTACATAGAAGAGCATACGAGCCGGACCACTTTGTATAACCATTTCTCCTCATTCTCCACAAGCATCCACTGCTGCTCTGTGAGGGCTGCAAAATAAGATGGGCCCCAAAAAATATTGAGAGGATATTAGCTATATATGAAATGCCACTGAAAGCTGTAGCCTGTTACATGGGGAAGTTGCCAAGTTAAAAATAGAAACTGCCATTCTGACTACAGCTATGAGATGCATTTCACCGATGCGCTGGCTTTTATCTGTTTCTTTTTTTTTTTTTTTATTTAATTTAAAGGGATGAATCCGTTAAAAAAAAAAAACTTAATATCATAAAAATGTTACCTATTTCAGAACACCAAGTGTGCACTGCTGACTGCAGAGAGAAATTAAAAGTGAGCCTGTATATTGCCACATATGTTCCCATCGGTAGTAGCTCAGCAGAAAGCACTGTGATGAATCTGCTGCTGCTGCTTTTCTAGTTTCTGACTGTGGTACTAAAAGAGATCATTAGAAACCTAAAAAGGTATCTTTAATGGATGCTCAGTTACTGAAGTTGAACTAGTCTGCATGTGTTTCAGTCTGGTTTCAGGGCATCATATTCCCCTACATAATGTCTAGAGCTGTATACAGAGAGCTGTGTATTTAGTGAAACCAATTAAATCATACCACTTATCTCTAATATCAGCTGCTCTCCAGTAATAGACAAGGACTTCAAGCCAGCCTCCAAAAATCACCCAGCTGAATGGCCTTAAAATAAACAGATGTTACTTGAAACTTCTGAAAGATGAAATATCGCTAAGGTGGAAGCAAATTCAATACATTTGATTTCTTCCTGTTGTGGAATGTGTCTTCAAAAGGAAGAGGAATGGTTTTAAAAATTGTATTTGTACAGCACTTCATTTTTCAAAATGCAAGACACCAAGTACACTCATTCAACACCCACAGAACTTAACAGATTATTTTCTAGGCACCTGTACAGATATTTTCTAGGCACATCACTTCACTTGCACACAAGCAATTAACTGCCCATGCACATACGGGTAAGTGAGGCTTCAAACCCCAAGCATGCTGCTGGACTTGAACACCTCTTCATCTCAAAAGAGAAATAAGTCTACTGAAGATCCCTTCTACAAGGAGGGATATTTACTGGTACATGAGAAAAAGCAGCACACCTGGGAAAGTTGTACCTCCAAACCTATCTCACATGCACAAATCTCTCAGCAGGTCACATACAATATTCTTTTTTAAAGTGTGTTGTTTTTCTTTGATGGACATGTATTACACTTGTTAATACCAATGAGTGCACCAAGAAACTCTGGAGAACAAATGGAAACCAGGGCCCCGAGAGATATGCATTCACCCCTGGTGAAAGCAGTGACTGCCACAGTTTGAGCTGTCTGACTACACAATGCAAAACCTCCTGAAAAGGAGATAAAGCATACATGCACTTTCACTGGAACATTGCCATAGTGGAATTTAGCTTATATATATATTAATCAGAGCTTCTGAAAAAGCTTCAAAGAGCCTACAGTGTACAATTTAATTAGCTATTTGTTAGAGAGAGACCAGGGTTGCTTTGAAATTCTGCAACCTGGTAAGGAACAAGCACATTTAGTCTGAAGTGCTATGTAAACCCCCTCCACACATACACAGTTCTCCACAACACCATTTAAAATGAAATCTGCTAGTCCGGCATTAAGTTCTTCCAGGTTGTGCTTAGAGCAGGATCAGATCCATGAGTCTGCCTGCAAACAGCTCAAACACAGGGAAGTGAAGATTGATCATTCCACTTCTTAATGGACAGTTCTGGTTCTGAAAGGGGATAATGTTTTTTAATCTAACATCTAAGCCCTGACTCACCAACAAAGAGCCTGCCATTTTTAAGTTAAGTCCTTCAGTTTAAAAGCAACGGCAGTCTGGACATCAACTCAACCTTAAATACCATGTCCCAGTCAGTGCAAGATCAGCTTGCAGTGACAGCTCTGTAGCTTTCTGGGAGGCACTGAATTGCATAGGCCAAACTAGAAGAAATGTAACAGCTGATATAGTAGCATTTACTCACACCTGGTTTCAAATAAATCAGGTTTATAAATTAAAAATGGAAGTCTTCCAATCTGCTGTTAACTTTCTTACTTTGGATACAAAGACGAAATAATGTCTTTCGAGACTGGCAGTTATTGCAATGAGGAAAAATAACACAGATGCAGCAATTTTGAGTGAGAACATACAAGATGGTTTGCTGCTTCTGACACTCACTCTTCTTGAAATTAAACTTTTGCTGTTATTTATGCTTTAAAAAAATGCAGTCCAAGAATATATTCCCTACTCATCTCAAAATTCCCCTTTTATCAGTGGAGAGAGACCCATTAATTTCCTAACACTGCTTGTTTTAAAGGTAAAAGACATACTCCAGATGGTATCACGAACTAGGGGGCACACCACGAAAGAGATTTATTGCCTTTAACTGAACACAGAAATGTTAGACCTCCACATTACACAAACTGTGGTGGGCTTGAGGAGAAAAGAATTAGAACATTTCACTTTATTCTAAGCAACTCCTTTTAATTAGATGCATTTAGCACACATCTCCTCATTACATTCATCACGCCATATTTGAGCAGCTTCTCAAATCACTTGTGATTGCACAAACGCGTCTTCTGCAAGAGCCTGAAAGGCGGCGGCTGCTGCTGCTGGCTCCACCTCTCAGCTCTGCAGATTTTATGAATGACTAGCAATCACTGACAATGAATGACTGCCAACTGCCCACTCAACCCTTTCTACTCTTCCCTGCACGTACATACTAGAGAAGCAAACGAGCTCCGTGAATGCAAATGAGCCTTCAGCACACTTTCCAATGTACGGCATTCATCTTTCAAAACAGGAACTAAATGTTCTTCCGGAAACTTGGAGTATAGAAATTAAATATTAAAAGCTTATGCAACATCCTTTTTCTCTTTTTCTTTTTTTTTTTTTTTTTTCCCCCAACCAGATAACTTTTTAGGCATTTAATCAAAGCAAAATTGTCTTTTCCTGAATGCTTCACTGCTTCAGCAACAAACAGGAAAACTGGAATTAAAGAGCCCTCACCTACTTCCAGCAAAATGAGATTTCTCTGGAGCCAAAACACAAAATCTGACAGTTGTTTTGCAACACTATATTGGTAATGTTTCAACATAAAAGATACTTTCTGTCCATAAGGCATTTACTTCTATACCACTAATTTCTTAATTTAATGGATACACGAAAACAATCAGGATTATACTGCTTGTTTATTACAATGAGAATGGCCTATAAAGAACGTTAAATGCCACAGCAGTTACCATCATGGTACAATCAATCTAAATCTGTGACTGTAGGCAGAGAGTAAAAAACCCACATAGGAAAAACATTTGTATTACAGACTAGTTAATAAAGCCAAATGTAAATCAAAAAGTAGCTCACTGTCTGCTCTGACATTACTCTTGCAACAGAAAATAAAATAAAAAGCAAGGAGTGCTCTGTTGCATGCGCTCGTGCTTAAAATGTCTTCTCAGTTCCTGCAACCCTGCAGGCCAGCATTGCCACTGGTAAGAACAATCCGCAGGCTTTGCACTGAGCTTGCAAGGCCTTGGGACCAAGGCTTGTCCACCCTCCTTTGTCTGGACTTCCCTTGTCCTATCTTCCAATGTTCCACTTGGTTTAGCGGTAACAGCAAGTAACAGACCTTTGTGTCTCCTGTTGCCTAGAAGCGAAAATGGAGGGGATATGTGAAGAAGATTGCAATTAATACAGTCAGAAATACAAAAGCAACACAGATATAGGAATGCCCTCACTAAAAAATATAAAGGATCTAGAACAGAAATATAGAAATCATCACAAGAGTCAGTATCCAGTGTCTTCTGCAAGTCTTACACTTGATTCTGCTTAAACAACGAGTGATTGAAGACATCTGGGCACAACAAATTACCATCAAAGATACAACTCGTTATTTTGAGTATATGCAAAAAATGGAAAACAAGATTATTCCACGAGCAGCTGATACTGAAGCTTAATCTCACATCCTAATGCCTAAAAAGTTCCAATAGACTTGAAGATATAGCACACTAGAAACTTACGCACCACCTTTCAGCACAATTATTGCTACGTAATGATCATGAATGACAGGCTGGGGCAAGGGAGGGAAGGTGGGAGCATGGTACCTAAAGTTATCTTGCCAGTAGCTGTAAAATATCAGCGAATTTAAGTCATTCAATGCACTAGTAAGTATTATTAATGTAAATGTGTTGATAAACAGGCATTAGTTCACAGCTGGCAAATCTCATTCTTCATACTCTTTTTCTAATTGAACTGGACCAAATGAAGATCCTATTCATACTCTGCTCACCTGAGCATAAAGAAAAAGATATAAGCAGTAATGCCAAGGGCTTGACTTCAGCTGAGACACATGAAATCACCTAAATGGCCTAAAGCAAAGGGTTTCTTCTTCTCCAATTCCCCGCAAATACTGACATGCAAAGGACATATGAAGTAATGTGAAACTGATGATAGTTCCAACGTTTCCTTTGTGTATTAAAACAAACCCTTATTAGCAATTTTTTTTTTTTTCATGGGTTCATTTCTTTGGGGAGGGTTGAGGGCCATTTAAGCCTTCTTGCAAAACAAAAATACAGGGACGAGGAAACTGGATAATTGTCTCTCCACTTAAGGAAGGTCAAATGGTTACTGAGGAATAGCAGTTAAGGAGGCCTGAAGATGAGCACATTTGTACCAAATTAGATTGTTTTCCATCTACAACAATATTAGATAGTTTTATAAATGGCAATCACCTCTCACTATGAATTTTGCCTTGCTTACTTAGATCTCTAACACATACACAAGCTACCACCAAACTACTATTAGAAAAGCAGAAGTTGACAGTGGCAGACACAGCCCTTGAAGTTCTCTAACCCTGTTACAGCTTGCCACCTTTCCCATCCCACCATACCGAAGTCCATCTGTAAACAATGCATACTGTTCACCTAGGTGTTTGCCAGGCACAGCACAGAGAGCCAATCAGTTTTCACTGACTGTTTCTAGGCCAGGTACCCAGGAGAGATGATCAACCATTAGTAGTAGTCAGATTAAGATTTTTGTTACATGGTATCAACCGTCATTCTTGCTTCTAACACAATAAAAAACCGACATTATCAACACTAAACAGCATTACTCCATTTTGCAGCTCTCATGGCTATCCTCCAGCTTGAGGCAAGTCTGATGATCCCCAGCTGACACAGGTTTTTCACTCACTCCCCACAAAAAAGAGCGAACAAAAGGACAGAGGATGAAACCAGCCAAAGCTGCTATCCTAAACAGCCAATATGTCCCAAAATTTGTTTACATTTGTAGTTGCTCCCCAGGATATTATGCATTTTCAGTACAGTCAACATGATTGCTTAATAGATTCACACTAGTTCTATTCATAGCAAGAAAATCTCGGTAATTCTGCTTTTTCTTTTGATCTATTTTTGCAGGTGTTCTGATGCTGACATGATTAGGCTGAGAGCATATTTCTTTGTCTGGAAGTTATTCTGAGACAAGACTAAAAAACCTTTATCATTGCGAGATGTGAAATATCATCAGTCTTAGGGACATAATTATAGATTTTTTTTCTAACCTATTTAAGATTCTTATGACAGATCATGACTAAACGGTACTAACCATTCTTTCACATCCAATTCAAACAACTTTTGTTACATGATCATAGAAAAAGCCAACACACCAGGCATGATAACATATTCGGGAAGACAGTTATGTTCACATAGCACAAAATCAGCTCTTCAATTATTCTTGATTACATCTATGCTGCCCAGTTGGAAACAGCTGAGAGCTGCATTTAGACTTCAGTAGGGGACATTTATTGTATGAATTATTTGCAAACTGTCAAATGCCAGTGCTGTGCTTAATCAGAATACATGTATCACCCTTACTCCATGTCTTCACTTTAACAGACATGTAATAATTCAGCTATTTGAAGGGTTGTCTCCAAACAGAACAGCTACATTGATATTTTGAAATCTGTTTTTCCACTTCTCATGCCCTATGCGCTACACAAATGATGTAAACAGAAGTTACTTATTAAATCCTTCAGAGATGCATTCAACATGAATCCATACAAGTGACATGTGCATGAATATGGTGACAACATTTCAGACCTTACTTGTTCTGGACTTAAATAAGATCTCTGAAGCATTGTGGAGGCAGAGACAAACAGATACAGTGGGTTGGGTTTTTTTTCTCTTTCTCCATTGAATTCCAAGTATTCCTTCTTATAAAACCTTATATATTACTTGTCAGTAGTGAACCACTTTTGAGGCGTCTATATCCTCTGTGAGGACATATTCCATATATGATCTCCACCGAATTCATTCTGTACTTAATCTATACTTGCATACTCCTACACACAGAATCACAGGATATTTGAGACTGAAGTGATCTCTGGAGATGATATAGTGCAACCCGCTGCTCACAGCTAAGTCAGCTCTGACATCCTATTAGGTTGCTCAAGGCTTTATCTAGCCAGTCTTGAAAGCTCCAAGGATGGACACTACACAGTCTCCCTGTGCAACTGCTCACTGCTTGACTGTCCTTGTGGTGAAAAATCTCTTCTTTAGATCCACTCTGAATCTCTCATTTCAGTTTATGCCAAACATCTTTCACCCTCCAACCAGTACAATGCTTGGAATTGTCTGCCTTCATCTTCTGAATGAACTCCTTGTACATGCTGGAAGGCCACCAAAGGCTACCCTTAAAGCAGTCTCTTGTCCAGGGTGAACAAGCCCAGGTCACTCAGCCTCTCTCAGGGCAAGTTCTCCATATCCGTGACCATGTTGGTGGCCTCTGCTGAACTCACTCTAGTTCATCAATATCCTTCCTGGGCTGGGGGTCCAAACCCAGATGCAATATTCTAGATGAGACCCAATGAGTGCTGAAAGCACTCAATCTACCAGCTGCTGGGTGCTGTTGACTTTCCATATTGCCAAGACATGCTGCTGGCTTATGTTCAGCTTGCTGTGTACTAGGATGCCCAAGTCCTCTTCTGATTATCTGCCCCCAGTCAGAAAGTTCTCAGCACACAGTGTTACATTCCTTTCCAGATGCAGGAGTCTCCACTTGTCCTGTCACAGGGTTCCTGTCAACCCATTCCATTGTTTATCAGGGTCACTCTGTCCTTGAGTCTGTCTTCTGCCCCCCCAATCTAGCACAGCATCATCTGAAACCCTGACCAGAGTGCATTCTTTTTGCAGGTCACTGATAAAGACATTAAACGGTAGGAACCTCTGTGGCATTCCAGTTGCCACTGGCATCCAAGCAGAGTATGCACCATTGGCTGCTATCCTCTGAGCCAAAATATCCAACCAGGTTTTTACCCATCTTCTTGCTTATCTACCTGGGCAGTAGATCCTAATTTGGACATGAGAACACTGTGGGACACTCTAAGAAATTTCTGTTAAAGCCAAGGTCAATGGCACACACTGATTTCTCATCCACACAGCCAGCCATATCATCATAGCAGGCACCAGTTTGGTCAGGCATGATTTACCCTCAACCCATGCTGACTATTTCAACCACCAGTTTGCCCAGAGATGTATCCCAAAAGGACTCACTCCATGATTTTTTCAGGGACTGAAGTAAGGCTGACCTGCTTCTAGTTCTCCAGATTTCAATACCAGGCTTTTTTAAAGGTAGGTACAACATTTGCTTTTCTCCAATCAACAAAGAACTCACTTGACTTCCAGCACCTTTTGAAGACGGTAAGAGAAACCTTGCAAGGACATCTTGACATAAGCCATAAGCCTCCAGTCTTCCACACACAGGAGTCTCCACTTACATTACAACTGCCTACAGACGCTGGCTGCCCTGTTTTGCAGAGTCAGGAGATTCAGGCTTTCATCTCTGAAGGATCTCTGTGAAGATCCCATCAATTCCTTTCCATCTTTGATATCACACAGTCTGCTTATCTCCTCTGCAGCTTGGCCGCAACTCCCCATCCAGCACTCACGTCTATCAGGCATGGCCACCACCTCCAACTGGCCCAGACTCCACAAGAGGCACTGGCTACTGCCTACAGTTTGGCATTCCTTCCCTTCAGTGTTTCAACAGTGCCGCATAGCTTGGTGTTATCAGCAAACTTGCTGTGGGCGCACTCAACCCACTGCGTGTGTCACCAACAAAGATGCTGAACAGCATCTCAATACTAACCCCTGAGGAATGCCACTCATCACTGGTCTCCACTTGGACACTGAGCCACTGAAGTCAACTCTTTGAGTGCAGCCATCCAGCCAATTCCTTATTGACCAAGTGGTCTATCTGTCAAATTCATGTCTCTCTAGTTTAGAGACAAAGATGTCATGTGCCTTACAGACACAGTAATATCAGGGTACAAGTGCTACAAAAAGCACTGAGTAACCAAAATGCACCAAGCAACCAACTGGGTATAAGTCTTTCAAGAGCTCCAGCAGAGCCTAAAGAACATATTGCATATTGGGTGGAAGAGAAAATGATGCTTAAGGAAGAGGAAAGTGGGTCTTATGCACTCAAGTCCTTAATCACCCAGCATGTGGAAAAACACATCAAACAATTCCCCATCACATTCTCATGACTGATTAACTGGAAGCCAGGGAGGGGGAAAGCACTAAGTATTCCTTACACCTGGCTTTATGCAAAGTCAGCAGCAGGGGTATTTTAGATATGTAACCAAACCTAACTCTAAAAAGAACATAATTAGAAATGGAGCTTTTCCTACAGACTGCTGGCATTATTTGGTCGCCTTACAGACAATCAGATGTCCCAGCCCCTTGCCCAGTGCCAACCCCAGCCTTATTGCCAGGCTAAGAGATTTCCTAAGAAATACACCCTACTCAGGCTGGCTCTTCAGGATGCTTTCACTGATGTCTGCAAGCTTCTGCAGGCAGTTGTCTCATTCCCTGCAATGCCAGTTTCTCTCCTGTAGTTTACTAGCACACATAGCTTATTTCACTGAGGCCATGTTTTACCACCTGAAAGCTTAATCCAAGACAGTTGACTTCCCCTAAAATGTATTTTCTAGTGAAACCTGCCCACACAATACTAGAACATACAAGCTTCACAAAGGCAGTCTGAGGGGGAGGCACTGACAGTAGGTCAAGGGAGGGAATCCTTCCCCTCTGCTCAGCACTGGTTGAGACACACCTGGAGTGCTGCATCCAGTTCTGGGCTTCCCAGTACAAGAAATACATGGACCTACTAGAGCAGGTTCAGCAAAGGACCACAAGATGACTGAGGGTCTGGAGAGTCTGTCACACAAAAGGAGCCTGAAAGAGCTGGGAACATTCAGCCCAGACAAAAGGCAGCTCAGGAGGGATCCCATCAATGTGTATAAATACCTGATGAGAGGGTGCAAAGAAGACAGAGCCACACCCTTCTCTGTGATAGCCAGTGAATTGACAAGAACCAACTGTAACAAATTGAAAGGCTAGTAGCACCTCAGCTGAGCTAGCCTGCATCCAGAGCATCAGTAGCAGCTGCCAACCTGCATTAATTCACACTTTCACCTATTCTACATGAAAATTCAATCAAGAACGGTGTTAAAAGCACTATCATCTTAAAGACAAAAGGCCTTAGGACCCAAATTATGGCAACATGTGAACTAACTCCAAGTGATAAGTCACTTTGAAGACATTCTCCTTTGCATGTAGTGGGTGCCCAACAGGGTCTCTAGCTAACTGGGGTCTAAGCATGCCCAACCAAGTGTGTCTGAAAAAGGGTGATAAATCCAGGCTTCTACATGATTGACAAATAGGGGTTTATGTGTATCAAAAATACCAGTGCCTTCCTTGCTGCTGACACCAGCTTCATCCATTGGAAGCAGAAGGCAGAAACAACATATAATTTATGTTATGCAGTAAATATCGTTGTGACAAATTGTCAAAGGTAGAACCAACTTAGGATTTGAAAGCTATTTGACAAATAAAAAAAGACTAACAACTTCCTTTTAATGAAATCCAAATTTAGCTTTAATAATTAGAATTTTTATAAAAAGGAAATTGTCTTCCAAAGCAAAGATTGGCACTAGTTCATGTTGTCAAATTTGACAGCATGAAATCATAGAACAAATGATGGGGTTCTGCAGCTGCTAAATACTGTCAAATACACTTTACAACTTTTATTCTTATAAATTCATTAATAGGAAGCCCTGTTTTTGCAAGGAACTGCCTCTCCTCCCAACATACAATTTGGACAAAAATGGCTCTAAAAGTTTCCTCACCATTGTTAAGATGGCTTGCTGTTTAATTTAAAAGCCCTGGTCCGCACACAATACTGTACCAGAGCTCTACCGAGTTGGCAATAGTTTGAAAACAGCTAGAACAGTTTATGAGCAAGTTCCTACAGCTGTTCTGCAGTGGTACAACTACATGCACCAAAGGCCAAGGCAGAAGCTAACCTGGATAACTTTCTACTGAGGCTGATGAGGGCAACCACAACCCGCTAAGGCAGCTCAGCAGCCAACTGCAACCTTCTGTCGGCAGTGAGCTGCTACTGAGAAGTAATGTTTTAAACCACTCCAGCTGCATCTACTGGATTTATTTTTCCTAAGTATAAAGACAAAATATAAAGCAAGTATGTGTAACAAATATTGTATGTATGGACTCACATCAGTATTAGCCTGATGCAGGTTAAATTGCTGCAGATGTGTGGCTAGACACCCATATCATTTTCAAATGACACACACCCCACGTTTTCAAAAATGTAAATAAAATCCCAAATATTTTTAATATATAAATTAGGCACAAATACTTTTAATAATTATACTGCACATAACTAATATTTAATATTAAAATGACAAAAATGAGGTATGAATTTAAAAAATACAATATTAAAGTATCTTTTTAGTGTTGTTACAGAGAACTCAAAAATCAATCTCGCAATAAAAATAAAACCACTTTGAGAAAAGCATAGGCTAACAAAAGTTATTATTGAACTATGGACATATTTAGCTAATTTTTTGCTTCATGTTCCACTTGGTTTGTTGAAAATTATTCACAAGTTAACGTTTCAAAAGTCAAAAATGTTACGGTGCACTTCAGTGGTGTTCTTGCCATTTTTTATAAGAACCCATGTCAGTCGGATATAGTAAAAAACAAGTCTTGCTCTTTACAGTCATTCTGCACAAGACTGTCATAGAAAATTCACTTGCCTTGACGAGGACTGCAGACACAACATACTTTCTTGCAGACCTCATTACAGCAGTTTTCTTCAGCATCTACTAACTATACTCACTTCTGCCTCGAGATATCACTGTGGATTGTACGACTGCTCCAAGTCTCCTCCAATGAAAAAACACCAATGCTTCTTTAGAACAGCTACCATTGGAAATGACTGTAATCACCCAGGTCCTACCAGTGGTCCTCTACTTCCAAGCTCTAGCAGGATTCTCACAGTAGATATCCCTCCCTCCATATCACTGGTAAGGCAACACAACTTGGTGTCCTGAAAAACACTTAGACAGGTCATTCCTATACTGTGCGACACTGATCACAGCAACAGCGCAGGTAAAACATAGAGCTCAGAGATGGAGAATTCATCTGTGACACTAATACAGAAAGCACAACGTTCTTGTGAAGATAAAAAAAAAAATGTGAAAACATAAAACGCAGAAGAACAACTGCTTAAATTAAAAACTCAAGTTTGGTGCTTTCAGCAGAATTCATACATGGCAAATGGATGGAAACCTTACCATAATCGCTTAAAATCAAAAATGGTTCTTGGTCTCTGCCAGGTAAGAAGCTGAGGGTGAACACCAATTCAGTTCCAAAAGAACACACTTTTTTATCATTTTATCACTAATAGAAAATTACCTTCTTCTTTAAAAAGCACTTGTGTATCATTATCACTATGTTTTATTTATTTGTAAGTGGATAAAAAATATTGAAATCATGCATATTGAAAACATGGATTATTTATTGCTACTTTAAGTCATCTTATCTGCTACAGGCACAATTACAGTTATATTTGGCACGCACTTCTTACTCACTGCCTTGTCCACACTACACATTACTGGGAACTAGAGCTATAGTGAGAACTAAACATATTTTCAAGGTCACCAAGTAAGGTACTGGAGAGTCTTCTGAAATTCCAGTCAGACCTGTTAGTAGGACACAGGGGTTACCTCGAGCACTTATTGACAGTTCACATTTCTCTTCATTGTAACATCACATTTAACTCTAGCCAGTTCTAATAGTGCTGCATCCTGAATGCAAACGTGAATAACCCTAATGGTTATTTTTATAGTTTTCTGTACGATTTTGGTGCAAGATCGCCTCCTATGCTATTGTCCTCTGCTGTACAGACAGGCTGGGAACTGCTTCCAGCCTCTAGATCCTGAGAAAGAGGACTTTGCTCTGCAGGCAAGCAGCTCCATGCTGCCCCAATGACACAAGAAGTGAGATTCATCCTGCCTATCTTCACACACCTAAAAAAAAAAATGGTATCACTAGCTGAGCTACCCACTCTGGTCCCCTTTTTTAGTGTAGAGAAACAGGGAACTTAAAATAAAGATTAAGAGCACCCTACAAGTACCCATTCCTCTGCAGGGATTACTAAGAGAGAATTTAGGACTACTAACTTATACGAAGATTCAAGATACAGATATAAACTCGTATTTGTTAAACTGAATGCCATCAATGGTTTCTAAGTGAGCACATACTAGCACCAGCTTGGATTTGGCACAAATAACATACCTGGAGTATTTACAGTCAGATTTGATTCCTTTATGGTGTCTGAACAGCTGAAACAATGTTGTGTACGTACCAGAGATCCTGATCTTTAACATTGCATACACAACTCCTCTCAGCACCTCAGTAAGGTTTAAATAAGACAACCAGCACTGCACCAGGCTGGAAAAGATACTCTCCCACTTCATACCCAGAATCATGTTTCAAATGTGTCACTCAGTTTTTCATCCCACAAGTAGGATTTGGGCCTCCTCCCAATCTGCCTGGGAATTACATATTTTATGGGATTAAATAATGACTTAGAAATTTTTAGGCCTTCCTTTCAACAACATGACAGGAAGCCAGATCAAGAAATCACTCCCAGGCATCCATCAGTAGTTATCCTATGGATTGAGATGGAAGAAAGACTGAAAAAACCCACAAGAACCTCTCATTTAAGTGGTTATCCACTAGCACTGTAGGTGCTCAAAGGTTTTCCCCTTTCCTGCCTACAGTGGAATGTATCAGCATCATTTCAAACCACCATGTTATGTCTTGGGGCAGTGAAGACACATAACTGTGACATCTCCATAGTCACCAGGCTCAAAGGATGCCCATCCATGATGGAGGTGAGGATAAAGGTGCCTTTTAACAAAATACCCAGCTCAGCAGCCAGGAACTTAAAGCCCACTGGTAAGAAGCACCCAGAGACAGTATGGAAGCAGTGCTGGCATGCTGGGGAGGGAAACACCTTTCCCACCTTCCAGCAGGGACTGTGGAAGTATGCCCGTATTTTCTTCCCTGTTCAATTGGTCCTAACCATTTCAACACACACACCAAGCCCCTGCGACCCCCACCACTCCTCCTGTTCCTGTGAGACAGGCGCAAGTTGCCTTCAGCTTCCATACCCTATTTTTAAAATAAGTACTGCTTTCTGATATTTTCAGGTCAGGCCAAGCTGCCCACGAGTCTGTTGATGCTCCATATGCTGCTGAAAGCTGGAGATGAAGAAGGGCAAGTAAATGCTGGTGGAGATCAAGCAGGAGGAGTTGATATTTCAGTGCTGTCACATGTGGCTGAAGGTGGAAGTCATTCCCAGTCAGCTCCTCCCTAGAGGAAAGTTTCTCCTTTTAAAGATCTTTGCACTTAAATCTTTAGTGAATACACTGCATATTAAGTGTAAGTGATGGACACTGGAGGATTGTGCCATGTTTTCCACATAAAAAATACACAACTCTCTACAGTGAAAACTATATACAGCACACGGGAGCCCACCTCCATTTTACTCTTCATGTGTATGTGGCATGAGGGAGAGGATGTATGGATTCCCAATGCTGTGAACTGAAGTCACTGCTGCTGTCACTAGCTGGTTAGATTTGAAAAGGAAAAGGCTGGTTTTTCAGTTGGCTGCAACGGAAATCTCATGAGAACAGCTGCTGTCATTTGAGTTCAGGCCAAGATGGCAACATTTGAGAAAAACAACTGATCTTGTGAATTTCCCACCACTTGGAACTGAAATGTAGTGATGCCAGCATCAGACGTTTTTTAAGTATAGAGTCCCGATTTAGGCAGGAAATTGAACCTACTGAAGCACCTGCCCAGTCATCACCTGTGTCATCCTCTCACACAGCACCTCCAGGGTCTTTAAAGGTCCAGGATCTCCAGAAAGCTCTATGGTTCAAAATGATGGCAGACAACAAGGTCCAGGTCCTGCAGAAAGCTCCATGATTAAAAATGGTGTCCAGCAATCATCACTGAGCTTTCCATCACCATGGACTTCCTGGAGACCCCAAGAAACTGTCCACTTAAAAAGGAAATCCTCACTTGGCAGAAGCTAGCTTTCTCACAGATGAGCTGAAATAAGGGCTTTTAAGTCTCATAAGATACATATAATACCATCACTGCCTTCTGCTTCAAGTACACAGATCTTCAGGTTTGTTTTTTCTAATACAAGAAAAACTCTTAAAATTAACTCTACTAAAATAAATTATTATCCTACATACCCAGCTTTCTAAGGCTGATGATGAAGAGCACACAACAGATGTTAATCATGCAACTTAACGCATGACTGGGTGCATCCTGCAGTAATGTGGGTGGCTTAAAACTGAAAATAATACCAACCTACAGCTGCAGAAGTAACTGAACTCTGTCACTGCTTTAACAGCAGATTTGTTATTTGTCTGCATTTCCTCATATAACAGAAAGATCCTTCTGAAATGACCTCATACCTAAAATGTATTAACCAAGCATTCAAATCATTACTGAAGAATCATAATAGAAGTTTCAACAACTAGCACTTGGTAATGCTAAAATACAAAGATTTTGTATTTGACACACCTGACAGACTCTCTACACTGGTTTGAATGCATTCCTTTATTTTTTCCCTTTGCAAACTCTCACCAAAATATTTAACTCTCTTTTAAAACCTTTTACTGTTGAAAATCATCCACACTGAAAGATTTGCAAGTAATTTCCACTTCAAACAAAGCTTTCAAAACACTAATTATTTTAAACTTGAGTTATGTGGATGATTAGGATGCATGATATACTTCTGCTCCTTCACTGAATGAATGTAAATCT
This sequence comes from Psilopsiagon aymara, assembly GCA_024733675.1. NCBI lineage: Eukaryota > Metazoa > Chordata > Aves > Psittaciformes > Psittacidae > Psilopsiagon > Psilopsiagon aymara. The sequence goes on along the minus strand of JANRGW010004369.1, from coordinate 18,112 downwards.
GTAAGGCAGGGCTGCAGTGTGAACAATTGTGGTAAGTTCACATGAAATGCCTGTATCAAATATTTCTTTGATATTTGCAGCTATTTCTTTAAATATGCACTCCGCCAAAAGAATCCTGTAAGTAAAGATGCATGATAAGCAAAAAATAATATGTTTATAAAGACAGTGAAAATCCAATTTGGTTTTGAAGGACAATGAAAACATGTTGATGATGTTCCTCTCTTCTAGTTCTCAAGGCGTTCAGCAGATGTTCAGTAAAAAAATGCATTTGAAATAAGAAAAAATGTAACACTTTTTCAGTATTCCAAGTGGAAATATGCAAAAAGCTTATGAGATACATAGATATTTCTTCTGCAAATGCTATCCTACATTCCGCAACTACAGATGCGAACGCTGACTTTAAAGGAGTATTTACCTTTAAAGTTAAAAGCAGCCATAAGATTCTGCATTTGGAATACAGGCAGCATTCTGTGCGCAATACTGTGCCCACATCAAAATATAAGTGATTTAAATGATGACTTCAAGTTCTTTTTTGGTTATAACTTCATGCATTTGCAAAAAATGCCAGAAGACCACGATCTGCCCACAACCAGTCAAGAAATCCAGTTTTACATTCTATGGACTAGATGGCAACAGCAGAGAAAAACTAAATTTTAGATTTCAAAGTATATTATGCCATAAAGACTCACTTCAGAACCGCCCAACTGTGTCTGAAATCTAATAATTTTAGACACAGTGGTAGGTAAAACCTTATTTCCTTTCAGTAGAGTTAAGTCATTAATATTTCTGTGATAACTACAGTACATCAAAACTGAGCAACATTAATCTGATCAGTCTCCTGAGCTGCTTTTAACTTTTCAATTGCTTTCTTAGAAAAAAAAAAGCTAGTGTGAATTGCATTATAATAGTCTATGTGTGTTTTGGTTTTATTGTTTGTCTCACTGAATTCAAAATAACAAAAGGATATCTAGTCAAAAGTATTAATATAGGAAAGTATTTACAAAAATCAGTAGCAAAAAATGAGATTAATTAGGCATGAACACAGAAGCATTTTCTTAAAAGGGACTATTTTTAGTAAGAGCTATGATATTTGATGCTATGATTAAGCAGGGGTTTTTAATGTGTTGTCCAAATGTCAAGTGACTTTATGTCAAGTAATTTTACACACAGTTCTGCAGGGAGCACTTTTGTGAATAGCCTGTTTCAGACAAAGTATTCTCAAGTAAAAGCTGAAAATAAAGAGATTTAGATAGTATATAAATTTTGAGGGAGGCTCCATCTTCAATTTGTGTGATCAAAGTCCCACTGAAATCAGATGGAGCTTTTCACAGGCAAGCAGGATAGATCATGTAACAGGTGCTTGAGGTTTAAATGTTCTTTTGCTTAATTTAACACTATTTCAAGTGTGGAGAAAAATCTACAGAAAATGGTATCAATTTTTTTCTAGACTGATTAGAAATATGTAAGTAATTTACATTATTTGATTCAGTGACCTGTATCATAACCCATCAATACTAACTGCATTGGTAATGAATAACATTCACAATCTTCACATTTAACTCAGTATTCTGCAGAAACAGATTCTGAGTGAGTACATGAAAGAGCTTTAAACATATTATTTAGAAATAATCTTTAATTCAGCATTATTCATTAGCACATATACTAAGCTCATACTCCCCTTTTCCTCCTGAAGGTACCAATATACTCCTCTCTTGAGTGGGCTTAAACTCATAGCCATTAGCCTATCATCTTACAAAGTCTACAAGATCTCAATTTCTTAAGTTTTATCAGATATGCAGCCAGAAAAAAGGTATGTCAATGCAATTACATATTTGTATTGTTGCTAAGTCAGTAAGTTTACTATTCCAGGGGGGTTGTTTTCATTTGGACCAAAATAAAGTGGGGGCAAAGCAAGGAGATTCTCTGAAGAGCTAAGTTACTAAATTTTAACAAATACTTACATTACTTATTTGTAAATAACTTGGTGGCCATGGGATTTTAGTCATTATTTAAGAAGTCAAAGCATGACGCCCCTGCACAGCACACAAAAACAAAGGGTGAAATTTCAGTGCAGTCACTGGCTTCTAGCACTTGACAAGTCAGGGGTAGAAACTGGCCCTTGTCAAGCTGTTCAATGATTCATGGCAGTAGGAAATTCAAAGCTCTGCTTTTAGACAGAACACCCAGAACATGTACCCAGATGACCACCATAATCATGAAGCTCACCAGAAACACTTTGCTTGCGCTTCTGACAAAGCAAGCAACGCCTCATGGACAGGACCATCCTGAGCACAGGACACTGCAATGACGAACAGGGGACCAAAAACAGAACAGGGAAGAAGCTGGAGTGTAACTGAGCCAACTCCTCTTTAATAATCACTCTGTAAGTCACTTCACAACTCCAGCTTTAAAACTCAGGGTTATTGGCAGCCAGAGGCAGCAAGCATGACAAGCTGAGATGCCAGTCTACATACAGTCGAGGTTGGCTTGCAGGGCTTATGTGAGGCCTTAATGGATATGGTATGCTTTTGTAAACAAAAAAAGCCAACCAGAAAGACAGACTGATTTTTCCCTCCTTAGTTGATTATGAACAAAACCCAAACAAACTAGTCATATTTTTAATGCACAAAGGTCAACAAAATAGGAGATTTACAACCACTTAAGAAGAACTCCCCAGCTATACTTCAGACTTAATAGGTGCATACTAATTAGTAGGTAAAATAACAGCAAATTAGTTATTTCAGTGTTAGTACATATTTGGATTTTATTGTTATGCGAAGCAGAGGTCAAAATGGTTATCTATTTAATCCTATTTCCCAGCAGAGAAGCAAAATAGATAAGCTTATTTATAAAATTTTCTTTTGATGTAACTAAGGAACTGGGGTACCCAATTATAGTCTTTTAAAAAGGAACAGGTTTTCAAACAGTGCCAACCTTGAAAATCCTTTGAGGTGCTTCATTTAACAGCTGTCATATTTCTATGGCAGTTTGTAAAATCAAGGCTGCTATGTTTAATAGGCACAATTTTTTCAATATTGATGAACAACTATGATATTCTGGTCTGGAAAGTGCTAAAGGAATGTGAGGAAAGAGTAAAACCAGTGATTTTGAACAGATACTGTGGTGAAGCAAACCACATGAAAATAAAACCTACCCTGCTAAAAACAGAGTCGTGCTTCAACTGGGAACAAACACACAGTAACATCACATTTAAAAATAATTAATGGTAAACCGCAAAATCAGGTAACATACAGTCTTACCGTGCTATTGAACTGCATTTACAGTAAGTAAATGACAGTTACACTTAAAAAGATGAGCAAAGGATGATTCATCCTAACTAAAGTCCTGCTCATTTAAAATTCTAAACCAGTGTTTTCCAACTCTCTGATTAATGACATACTAGTATGGCACAGGAGTTTCACTTAGCTGATAAAAAGATGCACAGTTAGGTTAAGACATTACAAAACATTTTAACACTGTACATCTTCTAATTTTAAGTAAACACACATTTTGTCCTTACACCTAACTCCCACTTACCAGATTTCTATACTGAGAGGGGTGCTGTTGGCTGCACAGACTTCAGCAAAAACCAGCACCTAAAATAACAGTTGGCAGAGGCTGGCATATTCTTAAGTACAGGTTTGCAAAATGACTGTGGGAACTTCCTGGCTAGTGAATCTATACGACTACAGGACAAATCTCCTTGCTGACTCTGCAATTTTCAAAAGCATTCAGATTTTGCACAAATCTCATTCGTTGTGCAGAGAATGCGTATGTGTCAGAGAATACAGAGAAAAACCTTCTCCAGTACAGTTTTATTCATGCTGATGTACCCTTTGTTACCACCCCTGGAACAAGCAGGTTTCCTTGCACCCAGAATGATCCTTCACAGGTACAGACCATGAAGCTTCTGGATATTAAAGGTTACCCCCCTCCTCTGCTTCTGGAGCTCAAAGACAATGAGAGCTTGAAAGGAGAAAGAATGTAACTCCATACACCATTCCCTTAAGATAGATGGTATCAAATACACAGGAGAAACTTCTGGCAGCTTTAGAAGGAGCTACTAAGGGAAGGATAAATTGCATGTTTTGCTTTGCTTGCAGGCACAGCTTTTGCTTTACCTATTAAACTATCTTTATCTTAACCCATGAGTTTTCTCACTTCTACATTTCTGATTTTCTTCCCCGTCCCACCAGAAGAGAAGTGAGCAAAGCAGCTGTGGGACTCAGTTGCAGCTGGGGTTAAACCATTACAGTCTCTTTTGGTGCCTAATGTGGGGGCTTGAAGGGTTCAAGATAACCACAGATTTGATTAGAATGTGCTAGATCAAATTAATAGCTGCGACAGCTGATTAGCTATTAATTGGCTGTCTCTTGTGCTTGCTATAGTGCTTGCTTGCCTTACTGTATATTAGAGGCTAGTGCTTGTTAGTGTCCACTTTCCACTGCCACTGCTTGCCATACTGCTGATCACCTTACTCTGCTGGTCCCGGGAACATTTTGATAACAGCAATGGCTACTATGAGTTAATTTTCTTCATAGTAGCTGGTATAGGGCTGTGTTTTGGATTTGTGCTGGAAACAGTGTTGATAACTCAGGGATGTTATTGGTGAGCACAGAGCCAAAGCCTTTTCTGCCTTTCACTCACCCCAGCAGTGAGCAGGCTGGGAACGCACAAGAAGCTGGGGGGCAACACAGCCTGGACAACTGGCCACAACTGACCAAAGGGATATCCCACACCATATGATGTCATGCTCAGCACAAAAAGCAGGTGGAAGAAGAAGGAAGGAGGGGATGTTCAGAATGACGGTGTTTGTCTTCTCAAGTAACTGCTGGGTATGAAAGACCCCTGCTTTCCTGGCAATGGTTGAACACCTGCCCGCCCATGAGAAGTGGTGAATGAATTCCTTGGTTTGTTTTGCTTGCATGCACAGCTTTTGTTTTGCCTATTAAACTGTCTCTACCTCGGCCCACAAGTTTTCTCACTTTTACCTTTCTGATTCTCTCCCTCATCCCAACACAGGGGGAGTGAGTGAGTAGCTGTGCCACTTAGTTGCCAGCTGGGGTTATACCATGACAGCCAAAAAAGTCAAAATGTGACAAATCTCATTGATCATACCATTTTAGTCAGAGCTGCGGATGATGCCGGATTCTCTAGGTGTTCAGTTGTCACAAAAGCACAGCCGCTGACAGCTGATTATCCAAGTACAGGGAACACTACAACACAAGGACACCAACAGATGGAAGAGCAGAAGGAAGGAATGAGTACTGGTCCGTGTGTCAAAAAGCTGGCACATGAAATCCCAGGTATAACTGCAGGTCCACTGCGGGAGAGCCACATAAAGAGGAAGAGCAAAACTTGTAACCATTTTTAGAAGGGTGACTGAAGCACTCATCAGCCTGGACATGCAATGTTTTATTCTGATCTACACAGTACATATGACTTTAGCCAGGCCTCCATAGCATGTTTTTGAAGAAGCAACTATCAAAGACAGAGGTGAATTTAAGAAAATTGAAAACGAATAGTTTAAGAAAATATGGGTCATTCACACCAGACCAATGGCAAAAGCCTACTTTGATGAAAAGACTGGGTCTTCTTCCTAAATAAAGGGAAGCATAGTTGTTCTAAATTTCAATAAAGCATTTGATACAGTGTCAAATAGAAAATCACTGGTTGAACTGAAGGTTTCTTCTGCAACCTTGCTGAAGAAAAGTCAAGAAAATACGAGTATCTGAGGGATATTACCAGCCAAAAGGAGGATGACTAATCAAGTTTCACAGAACCAGGATTAGGATTGACTGAATTTATAATTTATCGCAATAGTCCTTGCACAAGAAGTGTAATTGCAAGGAAGAAGCTTTCTTGTGATGCAGATTGGAGAGGCAAGGTTAATTAAGAGAAAGACTGAACTGTACACAAAGTCACATGACCTTGAGTAATACAATAAGATTACATTCAGTAGTACAAAATGTAATGTCAGGCAGCTACAGATTAATAACATCTATTACAAGCTACGAGTTCATTACCTGGAAACACGTGAGGAATAAGAGAGAGACCAACCAGCCCAAGTCTGCTCATTCATCAGAGCACAACTGTGAACAACAAATGCAACCCCAGAATACAGTATTTCTGATAGACGTGGGAGAACACTACCATTGTAAAAGCACTCCAAAGACCTCACCAATACAAGAAAAGCTGTGGGCAACCCAATGAAAACAACATGATGTACGCAGCTTAAAATGCTAATTTTCTGTAATATGCTATAGAAACAGGCAGCCAAGGATGGTCTACAAGACTGTACTTCATCCCCTCTTAAAGTACTTTGGCAATGTTGTAAATATTTTTACCTTAAATAATTCATATCTGCATGTATAGTAGTTATATACAGATTAAAATTCCACCTAAAGCTCTTCTAAAGCCTCATTAATGCAAGGTGTATTAAACAAAGACAGGAAATTAATTAATGACAGAGCAGGAAAAGGAAATGGTGACCTGTGATGTTTTACTGTACAAGTGGTACAGGAAGGTGCCCCTCACTTTGTTAGGTACATATGCCAATAGCAAGTAACAATTCGCAATTAGCAACAGCTACTTTTGATCAGTCCTCAAGAATTCAAGGATTTATGAGCTTTAAAAATTGAACGAAAAAACGTATCAGGTAAATCTGTAAGGCAGAATATAAAACTAGAATGATAAGAAATAAAAGGCATCGCAGGAATGACCACAAGAAAAGCGTAAGAAGAATGAATCTCCCTACCTCCCAAAGAACTTCATCAACTGCACTGACTGTTTCAGCCTAGCTCAGGTGACGAATGTGTCTGTAAATTGCATATCTTGGTAACTACCTACTGATAATTCTGGAATTTTAAGAATAAACTACGGCTCGGTCCAACCTCCTTCACCCTCTATTTGTAGGAAGCAGGGAGAAAGAAAATCCTCTTGGTACATTCTGCTGGAATAAAAAACACTAGGATGACCTGAACAGAGCCTGCCTGAGCAAAGGAGACCCAAAGAGCTCATTTAGTCATCTAAATAAAACTCACAAGAATGTACCCTGTCTTCTTTAACTACATCAAGGGAAAATGCATACAGGAAATGAGCTGAAAATATACATACACACGAATCAATACATATATACTAACTACAAAATAAATTCAGCTTGGAATTTATAATATCTAATTATCAGGCTGGTTCTGAGGATTGATACTTTCTAGCTGACATCTGGAAGCCTTGTGACAGAGAAACCCTTCGGCAGAGATTTGACTAGATACATGTACGCACACAAAAAAACATCACGGCTCCTAACACATCTGAAAATACTGAGTCCTCCTCTGCAGCTGATTACTGAAAAATTTAATTTTTAACCAGTTCCTGAAAGCAACATCTGAATATCAAAAAGTTAGAGCTACAGAATGGCCAGCCCCTTACATTTTACTCTTCCATAACTACATAAGCAGCCCTAAGTACACTGGGAACATCACTGAACTCACCAAATATTTAGACTGAGCTTTTCAGGTCAGGTAATAAACACTGCACAGAAGATCTGAATCAGGCTGTAGCATGCAAGAGGAGGAGGGTAGACAGCACATGGGCAACACCAAGAGAATTACATGGTTACTCAATTTAGATATAAATATTCTTCTGATTCAGATGTATGATCATCTTTTCATTTCTGCTCCTTTGAAGTGCAAACACAAATTCCTGGAGAGATATCTTTCTCAGTTATTGTTATTATTTGGTACCATCACAATACACAAATTAGAAGGGAAGTTGCTACTAAGAACTATTTTATCACATAAAAATCAGTACACAGAAGTAGCTATAATCCAAATTATGTCCCACCAATATATAAAAGTAGGAATTTTATCCAGGAATCATTATTTGACAGATATCTTTCAAAGCAAAAATTAAATTTATTTGTGTATGTCTGTATGTATACATATATATAAGGTTTTCTTTCAAATAAATACTGGGAAGATCAGCAAGTAATTCAACTGCTATACAGTTGGAGCTAATCTAAAAAGACATTGTCATATAAAAAGCAGAAGCAGACAGCATCCACATTAAGCACTGGAGTTTATGACACCAGCTGTCACCTGGAAGAGGCGCATTAGCTTTCCAGGGACCAAAAGAACTCCAGCCCTGCTTTTGTAGACAGTTGTCAACACATCTGTTTGAGCCACCTGACTCTGCAAGCCTGCACATAGCTCTCCAAGACAGCTTTCACATAAGGCTGCTGTTCTAGATTTGCCTGCCTCTGGGTGAACGGTAAGGTAAAAAGCCAGAAAGGGGCTTGCTCCTCAATGGTGAAGATTCTGACGAAACTGCTTTTGCACAAAGGGCTGACCAGAGCTGACAAAACACCTCCAGCTGGGAGAAACAGCACTGCAGCCAGTTCCCAGCTACATTCACTGTTTCGCTACTTTAACCTACCTTTCACTGCACTTACACTGATCCAGCCAGAGCAAAAGCTAGTGTTAGCACCATCTTAACTGAATGTTTGATTCATAAAGGCACGTTGGACACCTCAAACGTGTATTTCATGCTGGTTCCATGACACAGCCACTGCTCTTTTCTGAGGGCTTTTTCCTACTTTTTTGCTAAGGAGAGGATGACAATGTTGGTTTTGTCTGGAAGCAGGAAGGTGTTGAATCCAGTGGTTCTCCAGCATTCTGTGTCACAGTCACAGTACAGTCAGGCCACATCTTATTTTTTATAGACTTGAATCTTGCACGTCTGGCTTCAAAACTGCCCACTTGAAAAGGGACCAACAGAATGATGTGCCTACTAAACACAGTGTGACCTGGCAGGGAAAGACTTTGAAGGAATTAGAACATATGAATTTGACAAAGAATCTAGATACACAGTGGCTTCATCTGTGCACAAAACTCAGCTGTAATTTACATAGCTACCCAGAACACATCTCCAAAGTCTGGATCTTGAGATCTCGACCACACAGGTGGTCAGCGATACCAGAACCACTCACTCTTATGAGCCCACTCAGTCTCATGCCCCACATGCTCTTGCCAATGACATACTGAAGAAGCAAACACAGGAAGACGGATTTCTTTTCTGCAAGTAGTGAGGTAAAATCTTCATCTATTCACTTACTGCAGACTCCTCAGGCTGATTTAATATGAGATAATTTGAGGGAGATGTATTATGTGGTTTATGCACAGAGAAAAGAGACCACCTCTGATGCAGTGTGAGAGCTTGCAGCTCCCTCTACTATCCAGGCAGAATCTGCATATCTCCCTACAAGCAGAGAGCATACAGTTTCCAAAGGTGACTAAATAGCGGCATCATTTAAGCTACCTCTCAGGTACTAAACTGACATGTCAGCAAAGTTTAGAAAATTTACACACTAAGGGTTTTTATATAATTTGCTAACGTCTCTTGAGAAACGCACATACAGGAGAAACATTCTAATTCAGCTTACACATTTCTTCATTTCTGACTTCTCACACATGGAAACCTAACACTATCTTTAGTTATTCAAGGAATTTCTATGTGAAAAAACAGAGCTATTTTCTTAGGAACTCAACATTCGCATAGTACAGCAAATAAAAGGCATGCACACAGGCACGTACCAGAGCCACAAAGCGCCATGTTCAACTCATCTAATTTTTGGGGTGCAGAATGCAGCCATTGCCTCACATGGCTCCTTTACTAGCCAAACGGGCACTGTCAGGTTATGAGTCATTCTGTCTTAGCATAAAGGTAGGAAAAAAAAAAAAATAGGTTCTTCAAGGGTGTGATTCATCTGTCCTGATTCTATCCATTCCCCACACAGAGAGCCTTGGGTGACTAACTCAGATGTAGACGTCCACATTTTGCCATATGAATCCCACTCACAGTCTGTAATTTCCTGAGATATCATACAAGAGCATGAGATTTCAAAACTGAAGAAGGAAGGTAATGGAGACGATTCCCCTATCCTCCCCCCTACCTGCGCAAAGTTAATTATATCTGTTGCTCTTATATTGTGTGTGGTCGCTACAGAGATCTGACAACACACCTTGAATGGTAAGACTATCAAAATATTTTCCAAGGACTACTCTTTTTCCTAATACTCAAGATGAAAGTCATTACAAAGCCAAGAAGAAGCTCACAACGAATATCACACTTTCAAAGAAGGAAGGGGTCAGGTGAAATGATAATTTAATTGACTAGATGAAAAGTGGTACAAGCGAAAGAAATCACCAACTCACAAGGTCTGGGTATCTCAGAGGACAACCTAGATTCAGGCAATATGAAAAGAAAAACACAAACAACCAGAGCTAATCAAATTTTCCTAAATTGATTAATAAAAACAAAGGAAGAAGTAGGGGTCCCTGTAACTGCTCTGAATATTAATCTGAAAACTGTAGTGTCCAACTGATCCACAGGATTGATAAGGCTGAATTTTCTCTGGTTCTGGAAATCACTGGGTAGGATTTTTAATCGTCTCAGGAGGTAGCAGCAAAGGGGAAAGAAAAAGAGAAGCCACTCTTTCCTTTACCTAGAGATGGGAGGAAAAAAGAGCGCAAGTGATGTGTTAGGAAAAGAAGGAGCACGTAGCAGTTCAATGGAAGCCGGGAATCATCAGATTTCGTATTTACAGTGGGGAAAAAAGTTCTAATCCTGCTACCCAGAAAGTGGTCACTCTAGAAGTAGACGCAAGGTCCACTTGAGCAGCTTCAGCTACAAGAATTTAAATTTCCACTTTCTCCTACTTTGTTTCTTGTGACTTCGATGCTTTTCTCTTGTAATTTCCACCTTTTTGAGCAAAAGTACAACTACTTGCTTTTCTGAAACATTCACTGTTGTCGCTCAGTGCACAAAGTCAACCCAGACGATGGGCACTGAACATAACACTTTCACAGAAGCATAAAATCCAAATAAAGCAGTGCTCCGCATAGACATCGCTGAAGTACTTAAAAACAAAGACAAATCTCAGGATCCCAAGCAATGGGATGTCTTCCTCAATAACCTGTTTGAGGAAAGGTGTCAGATGAAAGCAGAAATCCCTCTGAGTAGGTATTTCCATTATTCCCCTGAGAAGACGCTGACAATGAACAAGTTTATGACTTTGGGAAAACTTTTGTCAGAAAGACTTAATGAAATTACCACACTGTATTAGGCAGTACTACGTTACCTACAAATACACTTTGCAGAAGTACTGGATCACCACTACAGTCCACTTACATGAAACTTGCCTGGAATCTCTGGAAGACAGTACATCTCTGCTTTTCTTTCAAGACATTGATTTGAGCTGCTTTACATTTTTTTGCAGTTTTGTCATTAATCTTGCAAGAATTTCCAGAGACATTTCCATGTTAACATACTTGTCTTTAAAGAGTGAAGCACGGGGAAATTTCTATTTTTAGATGATTTTCTTTCTTCACAACCACGAGCAACATAGTCCCTCTATTAAAATACTTTAAAGACTTATTTTCTTCCAATACGCATTAATGCATTTAGGTCCCAAACCTGTAATGAGCACAGATGCAGGGGTCTGCCCACACACAGCAGGAAAAGGGCCATAATTCTGACTCATCTGGTAATTTATGCTTCTATACTGGTGTTAGAATAATGTTAATATTGCATGAAAATATTTCTATAACACTTAAAATATTTGTCAAAAAATAATATTCAGAGATTGTCAAATTGCCACCATGATTCTTACATGATCAGAACATCTCATCCTCCAGCAGGTTGCACTGGCAAGGGCATATCAGAACCAACACACAGGCTTTGGTATCTCCACTGTTCACAATGACCTGAGCCATCAACAGAGCTTGGAGGAGCAAGGGGAGAATATGCCAGGACATAAAAATACCCAACTCAATTGATGTGAAAGCTTCCAGATTTGGTGGTGTAAAATGCCTTGCCTGCCGCCAATCATACACTCACCAGTAAGTCTTTGTTAAGGGCTAACATTGCTGTGTCTTGTCAAAGCATTCATCTCATGTTCCTATCTCTTTTTAACAAATACAAAAGAAGATAGCCAACTCTTAGAAAGTTTATAAAAAGTAAAAACCCATTAAATTTATACTGTCTTATGAGTAGTAATAATTGCATAGGTCAGGTCTAATGCAGACACACAGTAGTCACACGTAGAATAAGCAGATGGAGTTTTACATTTCTATATATATGTACATGCCATCTCAGCTAGGACAGATGAAAAATTTGAGACCAGAATTGAAACTTCTTGATATTATTCCTAAAATTTCATTTAATCACATTGGTTTAATAAAAAAAAATACCCTCCCCTTCTTTTTCTTTTTAAAAACAGTAGCATACACCATTGATGAAATATAGAACGTAGACGGCAGATTTGCAATTTTGACTTGGATGCACACAGCCAATTTTATGCAAGTTTTGCCACAGTTCAAATTTCCTTTTGTTTAGAAAAAGCTACTCTGCTTTTCTGTGCTTGTATTTCAAGTATCTTTATTCTTTTATCATTAAGTATACCAGGGGTTACATTACTGAAATGTAGCTCCTAAATTCTCAGTAAGCATGGATGAAATTTGCTATGATGCATTTCACTTTCTTCTATGCTAAGAAAACATGAAGATTCCCAGATTTTGAAAAAAGCCCACAGAGTGGTTTGAAATAAAACTGTTGCTCTGAATGACTGAGATTTTAAAAGAAACTCTAACATACTATACGACTATATAAACAACTGCATAAAAAGTTTAAACAGATGTAAGTATGAAAGACATGATCGCACGTGTGAACACGCATTAACACATGCGTATGGCAGATGCGGGAAGATGTGTGTACTTATATACATAGATTTGCTACTGGATAAAACAAGGTTATGTTTGGGAACAAAGTAACTTACACAGGTGCAATTCCCAAGTCCTTAAGATCTCTTCTTGGAAAGGTCAGATTATTCAACTCCTCTAGATCCTTTCCAAGTTTTGCTGTTATGGGTTAATGTCACTCAAACCCTGAGCCAAACAAACCCAACTGGTACTTGTTTAAGTTTTTATTAAATGATTAAGAAACCTGCTCTGATTCATTCCTTCCTGTATGAATTAGAAATAAATTTTAAAAAACCTCCACCCTACACTGATTCCTAGGTCTATCTGAGTTGTGGCCTTCGGATGCACAAACACAAGCATTGTGATTATGCTTTTGAGGGCTCCTGTGGAGCTGTGATGTGAGAAGGAATGGGGAGAAAGGTACCAACAGACCCATCATTCTTAAGCTAGAGGATGAGAAGTGGCGGCTAGAGTTGATTAGTTCTTCAATCTCTCAAAGTCATTACTGCATTAAATTAAGATTGCTTGAAGGCACATGGAGCAATTTACGTGGCACAAAATAAAGGAATTAACAAAACTGCATGTAAAGAAACCATTACCTGACACCTCGGCATAAGACTTCACACTTCCTTAGCATCATTTATCCAAGAATCTCAAAGCATTTGGAGGCCATAATCTTCTAAAGAAGAGTCCAAACTTTGCTCAGAGTTTACCACTTGCATAGATTTATGTCTACCTCTCACTGAAAGTATCTGTAAGGCCTTTTGAGATACAGTCCAGTGCTGCATTCGCAAGTCTGAAAGACTGAAAAGAGACCTGCAGACGCAAGTTCATGCATAGCTGGAAAGCACACTTGGAGGCACACTGGACCCAAAGAGTACAAGCAGGGCATTCACACCATCACATCTCCAGGTATGCCTGCATAGGCCTTATGGCACCTGACAGGAAAAGCACCTGAGATCTCTCTGCAGACAGCTGTATTTGAGATGACTTTTTCGAAAGGGCAGATACATCCATGCATTGTGCTTTCCTCATCCATAAATGTACACCTTTAGACCACTCTGTTCCTTCTCATTTCCTGCAAAGAAGTTTGTCCTTTCCCTTTCACAGTATGCCATAATAATAAATTGTTCAAAATTAAGAAAATAAATAAATAAGACAAAGCACATTTGCTACAATGGTAGCAAATAAATACAGCAGTCTCCACCACCATGTGACATATTAAGGGATTAAGAAATGCAAAAGACATGGTCCTATGAAGAAAAGCACTCCTCCAAGGAGCGAAGGCAGGGAACTACATGCAGAGGATTTAATTTTGCACAATTTTAACTACTGGCATTTAATTTCCAACACACAGCTAAAACACGAAATCCTCAGGGCACAACACTGCAGAGGACTTGTGGTGGTGGCAGCTCTGAGCGTCCACGCTATGTCTGAAGGGTTGATTGCAGCATCTGAAGCAGCCCAGAAATGCACAGATATGAAGCTGCTGAAAAGGTTTATTAATTCCCTTTCCTTTTATATGCAAATTTTCTGTGCATCACAGAATCTCGTCCAATAACCTAATTTCACACACATTTCTGAACTGATTTATAACAAATACACCTGTGCATACACAAAAACATATACACATTTGATAACATACATTTAAACAAACCACAGAAAGACCACATAAATTGTTAGTAAGGAGTGGCCAAGACCATCATCTGTGGTGTGATATATCCTGCTTTCCAAAACTATTTCTAAGCTTTCTGGTTCTTTTACTGTCATTAAAGATCGGCTTACAAACTTCATATTAGTTTCACTAGAAATAAAATACTTTTTATTGTCTTTAGAATAGGGGATGTTTTGGGGAATTCAAAGACACAGCTGTTATACATGTGTTAAACATGTATACATGCAGTTAAAACAGAAAGATGTGTGCTATTAAAACACATACGGTGTTACCTGAGTGGTCAAAGGTACGGTATGAATGGAGTAAGGATGGGAGTCTCACAAACAACAGCTTTCAGAGTCTCCAAGAGACTGCTCCTCAGAGGAGCTGGGACTACACGAACAGAAGCAGAAATTGTCAGGACCTGAGGTGTGCTGAGGTTCCGGAGAAGAGAGGACATAAAGCTGTCAGCGAAGTGAATGGGGAAGAACAAGAACTCAGAGCAGACACAGAATGGGAGATGGGGTTAGATAACAAGATGGGAAGCAGGAGCACAGCCTGGCTTGTATCTGTGCCAGAAACCAGTAAGAATACAATACTGCTCGCTATAAAATCATATATATGTATATTTTTTCTATGATATATTATATATATGCACACACATGCTCAGAAAAAAACTGTTTATAAGCATTTGTAAGTATTTAAACAATACATAGATGAAGGTTTTCCCATCCCTCTGTTCCCTCAGCCACGTGTCACCAAGATATATTACTGAAACAAGCTTCCACCTCAAACATGTTCACCTGCAAGTAAGGGCCCTCCTTGCTGTACCTTCTAGGCTTAAAGATTCAGGACACTCCTATGAATGGTTTGCATGCCTGCCTAAAGGAAAATTTCATGCTGAATTAGAAAGCAGGGGGAATTTCTGAACAAACAGCACAGTAAAATATAGATGAAATTGTGAAGGACTCCATCTAGCACTTCTTAAAATGATGCATTTTTATATGAATCTTCAACTTAAATAGCCCAATATAAGAGAAAAAAAAAACCTGTACAGGAGCTATTAAAAGGCCCGAACTGTTCCCATTTCCATAACATTCCTCATCCTCTCACTACCACATGAACTAGTCTTATCTCTGCCTCTTATGCTTGTAAAAATGTATGCAAACAGTAATGGAACAAGTGACTAGGAGATTATAAAATCCAATTTTCCTGCTCCTAGTACAGATTTCCAATACACCAAAACACCCACCTATGCTATCTTACTCACTGCAGGAAACCCCATGTGTTAGCTTCTACAAAATGTATTTAAGAAGACAAACTTGAACCTTTAAACACACTTAACACAAAAATAAACCACCATATACCATTCAAGACTAAGAGATCAATAATTACAATCATAAGGTTCTGCTTTATCACCACACCGTGCTTTAAAAGAAATAAATAAAATAAATTTCTAGTATTATCTAATGTTTCAGATATTATATTTCTACTAAAACCTCTGTACTTACTAAGCCATCAACGCATCAACATATACCCAATGCTTTGTTTTCACTGCAGAATAAAACAAGAGGGAAAAGGAAAGTGTGAGTGTCATAAATCGACAGTGGAGGCAATAATGAAAGACTAAAGGCAATGAGAACTCACTGGGGCCTGTAAAAGTCCATTGCCAGAGTCACAAATGGGCATCTTTCTCACAGTTAAAATATTTTGCCTATGAAATGCTTCTATTACTCTTTCATATATTCATCTGTTCCTCTGGGCATTAATTTCTCTGGGAATTGGCAAACAACCCCTTCAAAAAGCTGACACAGTTCTGGAGCTCATTACGAAAGCTCTGAGGGACTCTAGTTTTTTAACCGCTCAAATGAGGCGGTCAAAACCTGCCACTGTTTCCAAAATACACCAGTATATAAAAATTATATACACATTCTCAGCAGAGTGCAACTTAATATGAATTTGTTAATCAGCAGCATGCCCTCCATGATCAGGTTAAATAGGAAAATGACAAAAATCCATCGGTATGTGCAGAACACATGCCTGGTATATTAAGGTTATCACTAACTGTGAGGATGGAAGTTCTGTGGGAGCCACTTCATAAACTGCTTAAAATATATTACTTGTTAGGACCTGCGGTCTCTAAAACAGACACTAATTTCCTAGTAGCACCCTGCACTTTAGGGTGCAAGAGACTGGCACTGCTGCACTTGGAAAGAAAACTGTATTTTGGAGTTTGCACTTCATTATACACTAAACCAAGGTTTATGGTGTCTAATTAAGGGCCAAATAAGGTCTACGAAGTATCAAAACTTTTCATTCTAACATAATTTGAATTCTCCACTAGCAAGAATATGATTTAAATACAGCCTTACATTAACTAACAAGGCCCACAGAAAATGAGTATTAAAAAAAAATAAGAAGATCCCTTTGAAGAACTATTTTAGTTTTCTTTTTTAGTTTTCTTTTATATGCAGACAAAAAAGATTTTCATATTAAAAGCCTCATGAAGAAGTGTGGCATTGGTTTCAAGCTTTCAATGAACTAAAACAATAGAGAAAATTAACAGAAGATGTAAATAGGCTTTTTTTTAAATCTCCTTTGTTAAAGTTGGAGCTGCATTTATTCTTGGTGTTATCAGCAAATCCTATTCTGGCTAAAAAATAAAAGAGATTAAAATCAACTCTTTTCTGTATATTGGTTACACTGGTTTATACGGAAATCTGACAAAAAGAGTTTGTAATAAACAAAACCATGCGCTTAGAGAGGGGATTTTTGAAGGGAGGATGGAACAAAGGACCAGAATACAGCCATCTTGACCAGCATGGTCAAATTCATGAACATCCAATCAGATCAACAGGGATTTCCATTGAAAAAAAATCAGCAAGCATTTTTTCACTTTCTTTTTAACAACTAGGCCTTGAGTGACAGCATAAATGTAACTTAGAAGAAAACATCATGGCATACAGTGCTAAGCTTGCATAATTACGTAAGAAATAAAATCTTTCCTTTGAAGTAATACTCAGTGAAAATCTGCCTTGTTTACACAATGCAAAGACAGCCAAAGACATGGGTTAACAGCTCTGATATTAAGTCAGTATTTGCCTCCATCTTTTGTAATAAAATAACATCGCGTCATGTTTGAACATTCTATTCATTCTCATCTTAATATCTTTCTCAATGATCTGGATAAGGGGAATGAGGGCACTCTACACCTGCAGATGACACCAAGTTGAGAAGAAGCATTGAGCCGCTGAAGGACAGGAAGGCTCTGCAGAGGGATCCGGACAAGCTGGATCGAAGGGCTGTAGCCAATGGTATGAGGTTCAACAAGGCAAAATGCCAGGTCCTGCATTTCAGCCACAACAACCCCATGCAACGCTACAGGCTTGGGAAAGAGTACACAGAATCATAGAACAGTTGGGGTTGGAAAGGACCTTAAGATCATGTAGTTCCAACCCCCCTGCCATGGGCAGCTGACACCAAACCATGCCACCCAAGGCTCTCTCCAGCCTGGCCTTGAACATGACCCAAGGATGGAGCATTCACAACCTCCCGGGGCAACCCATTCCAGTGCCTCACCACCCTCATAGTAAAGAACTTCCTCATATCCAATCTAAACTTCCCTAGTTTAAGTTTGAACCCATTACCCCTTGTCCTATCACTACAGTCCCTAATGAAGAGTCCCTCCCCAGCATCCCTATAG
>JANRGW010004368.1:0-25765 GCA_024733675.1 Psilopsiagon aymara | reverse complement strand
GGTGCTCAGAGAAGCTGTGGCTGCCCCATCCCTGGCAGTGTTCAAGGCCAGGTTGGACACAGGGGCTTGGAGCAACATGCTCCAATGGAAGGTGTCCCTGCCCGTGGCAGGGGTTGGAACTGGATGAGCTTTAAGGTCCCTTCCAACCCAAACCGTTCTGTGACTCTATGATTTATTAGTGTGGGGAATTAATCTAGAAAATCTAGTGTAGAGCAACCCCACACTAGTACATTTTGCAGGAGATGCCTTCTGATCTCCAGTTAGCTCAGAGAGCAGTGCTATAATCAGCCTAGACCAAGCTCATATCCCATTACCCTCAGGAGAGCCAGTGCTGCTCTTCTCTTTGCTATGCTGCTTCTCCCTGTGTTCAGGTACAGCTGTGGAGTAAGTTGGATCAGATCACACATACAACCTGGAGCAGGGCTGGGATGGAAGGGAGGGTAGATAAATCTCTCTTGGCAGAACTCTGCAGTTAGGACTGCCAAAGCTAAACACAACTGGGTTCATCTACTCCAATATCTCTATCTCAGTGTGCTTGAGGATACTGATATCCCCTTATTCATAATAGACATGGCTTTGTGAAAATGTGATTTTACCAAACAGCACTTAACTAATACAAACTGTTCATGACAGGTACATGAACAGTTATTTTCTATCTTGGATTTTTAAGTTTTGTTTTCTACTGGAAGAGGTCATACACATTCTGTTTAAGAGTGGTGCTTTTTAAATAGGTTCCAAGTATTCATGAGAGAAGCAAAAAGCTAAGCAATATTTTGAAGTTTAAGTGGCTGTAAGTTACCTTTTTTTCCCATGGCCACCTTTGATTACTAACTTAATTCTGCCTGCCCTAGCTTAGTTACAATCATACTGCGCAGCAGCACTATCCAGTCTACATTACGAGAGGATTCTGCATTTAACTTTAGACGTTTTAGCTTTACATCTTCATCTTGTTATCAACATTTTCTTCTTCAAAAGTGTTACAATTTGAGCCTGATTTTCTGTTATATTAAACTCTGCTACTTGCAGTGGGGTCTTTTGAACACTGTTAGCAGCCAGTAAATTTGCTCTTTCTCCTTGTGACCAGTTTAGGAGTGCATTCACAACATTCAAGTGACCAGCCTTGCATGCACAGTGCAGCGCCGTGTCCCTGCTGCTGTCTGAGGCATTAATGGCTGCCCCATGGCTCAGCAACACATTGATCAGGTCACTGTGCCCATGCTCTGCTGCAATATGCAGTGCAGTCTTTCTCCAAATGTTTCTATCATCAATATTTTTATTTTTCCCTGATGCCAGAAGAATTTTTACAATCTCCGTGTTTCCCTTGATGGCTGCATAGTGCATCGGAGTGCATCCATCCATGTCCTTAACTCCAAATCTTGCTTTTCCAGCTAACAGAACTTCCACGATGCCGAGATGTCCTCTCACAGCTGCAGTGTGCAAGGGAGTCTTCTTCTCTTTGTCTTGTGCGTTGGGGTCAGCTTTAGCACTCAGAAGCATCTCTACCATTGTTCTGTCTCCCCTTTCAGCAGCAAAATGTAAAGGGGACTTTAACTGCTTATCCTTAACATTAACATGGGCTTTGTGGTACAAGAGCTGTTGGGCAGCATCAGTGTTACCTCTTTGACTTGCAACATGCAGGGGAGTAACAAACTCTTTAGTGGCAGCATTAATTTGAGCCCCAGCATTAACTAGAAGTCCAACTAATGCTCCTTTATTATGTAGGGCAGCAACATGGAGTGGGGTTTCATGGGCTTGGTTTCTCAGGTTAGTTTCCATCCCCTTGTGCAGAAGCAGATGTGCAATGGAAGCAGCCCCCGCTTGAACTGCTAAGTGCAAAGCTGTGTCTGAAGCAGGAGTCCTCATTCCAAAGTTTGCTCCCTTTGTGATTAGAACTTCTGCAGCTTCAGCTTTGCCTGCTTCACACGCCAAGAGTAAAGGAGTGTACCGCATGTTGTTGAGAGCATCTATATCTGTACCTCTGTCAATTAAAGCAGCTACAATACCAGGCAGATTTTTCTGCACAGCTCTAAAAAGAGCTGATTCCATTTCTTCAGAAGGCAAGTCTTTGGAATATTCTAATAGTATTTTGAAGATGGATGGGTGGTTGCTGTTGAAGGCTCTTTCAACCATGTTGGAATCAACACTGGCTCCGGCTTCTAGCAGTACTTTTGCAGCGTTTTCCGACCCATGAGACACAGCATGACTAAGAGGAGGCTGTCCCTTTTCATCCTTTGCATCAATGGAGGCACCAGCCTTTAAAAGCATTTTTGCCAGACTGCTTTCATCTTTAAGAGCTGCCATGTGCAAAAAGTTGCGCTGGTTCCTGTAGGTTCTTGCCTCTTCTTCCACGAGTATCTTCACTATGTGACTGTGGTTATTCTGTGCAGCTAAATGAAATGGTGTCTTGCCTTCCATATCCAAACTGTACAGATAAGCACCAGATTGGAGCAGCGCTTTCACTGCATCACTGTGGCCTTTCTCAGCAGCTCTGTGCAGTGGTGTTCTTCTGTTCTTGTCCTTCACATCTACCTTTGCACCTTTTCTTATCAAATATTCCATTACAGTTGCATGTCCATTGGCAGCTGCAACATGCAGAAGTGTTTCACTTGCAGAGTTTAGCGAGTTAATATCATTGTCTTTCAACGTCTTCTCTAACTCAGAAAGATTGCCCTTAGTAACTGCATCAAAGATGCCAACATCAGAGCGATCTTTTCTAGGTTTTGCTGTCCTTGACAGTTGAAGTTTTTTTTGTTTCTTCCTAATAGCCCATTCTTGCTTTTTTCTTCTAGGACTGTCTTTTTTTCCCTGCCATTCATTGCTACTTTCAAACCAAACCTTGTCTTTTTCAAGTAAATAACCTACTAATTGTCTTCTAGGGTCTCCAATGCTTTCATTTACTTCACTGACATATTTTCTTATCTTGCTGTAAAGTTTTGGCTCCACTTGCTTTAAACATGGATAAAAAAAGAGCCTACAGGCTCGTTCACCGTGAGTCATCAGTAGGTCTAAAATTCGAGAGTTCTTTTCTGTTCGTGTCCTGTAGAAACTCATGACCATCTTTTTCTCTCGGGTAAAAACACCATTGTCTATCAGCCAGTTCAGAAGATGGTCTGAGTGGGTTATGCCTTCTATGAGCTCTTCTTTTTTAGTCTTTAGGACTTCAATTGCATAGGGATTTGTGAACAGGCTGGTTGAAGGCATGATCACGTTGCTAAACAAAAAGTGAATTGAGCTATTGTTTGATATTTGAAGTCAGATAGGAAATAGCAAAGCAGGCTCACATCACTTCACACATTCTTTTCATGCGACTATGAACCAACAACCGTTGTACTTCAGTGATAAATCTTTAAAGAATGAGAAAGAAATCAAAACTCCCTCACCTTTGCTTTGCTTGTTAGAAGTCCTTTGATCTTCTCTGGTCTTCCTTAGCAACGAGTAAAGTTTAATAACAAAACAAAAATCCGTGATATGCAAAGATATTCCACATGGAAGATTTCTTCCAGATTTTTGAATGAAATAATTAGAGAGGAAAAAAAGATGTTTTTGTGACTCTGGTGTTTGAATAGGAGATATTTGTTTATCAAGTTCCCAGCTCCTCTGGCCAAACTGTTTTTTGTAGGTGCCTAAATGACCAGTCTATTAAACATGACAAAAGAAAATGCACAGCATAGTTACTGTTGCTGAGATTACGTACCTTGTATGATCCTCAATGAAAGAGTACACACTGCCAGCTATAATGTAATGAAATAAAAACATGAAGACCTAGATAAAAATAAACTGTGCGAGCAGCTAGTTATAAAAAGGGATCCAGCCTTTCTAATATGAGTTACGTCTTCAGTCTATGAGGTATATTTAACTTGAAGGCTATTTAGATTGTCATTCCTGCTGTAACCTGGAGTCTGTCTGGAACTTAATTCTTTTCCATAAGGTGGATCAAGGCATGTGATTCAGTATGCAACATTTAAAGTATAATTAAATAGAGCTTCAAATCTGTGAATATGTATAGTCTTCAATATGGGTGTAGGGCCTTTGAATCTGGCTGTAATTAATTTAACTTA
Source organism: Psilopsiagon aymara (assembly GCA_024733675.1). Classification (NCBI taxonomy): domain Eukaryota; kingdom Metazoa; phylum Chordata; class Aves; order Psittaciformes; family Psittacidae; genus Psilopsiagon; species Psilopsiagon aymara. The sequence goes on along the minus strand of JANRGW010004368.1, from coordinate 21,707 downwards.
TTGGTGTTAAAATTCCTTATGGAGAGAAGGAAATAATAATCACCTACATGTTTTGAAAGCAACTGAGAGAGAAAGGGAGATTACAGAGTTCTGTAAGAGCTAGAAGTAAAATGAGCAGAAAAGCTGAAAGCTTGACCTTATTTAAGCAGATGGGAAATGTGGCCATGTGTTTCTTAGCTCAGCACCCTTTCTGCTGGGTCCTGCTGCCTTTTGCTGGGATTTTCTTTAATAGTATGGACAATGTGACTGATAAGAGTTTTAGTTTGTTTTCTGTTGACTTTAGTTTTATAAGATCACAAAGCTTATTTTATATATATATATATAAAGATTTATTGAAGAAATAGCTGTGAAAGTGAGATTTTTAATATATATTTTGAAAGGCAGCCAGTTAACAAGTCAGCAAGTTTGACAGCCAATGTAAGAGCCCAATAATTCCTCTGAAATGCAAAGAAGGGCACTACACCAAGAACAGCAAAACCTTTGTCATTTAGGTAATGATTGGTAACGCCTAACGTGGAAAACCTGGCTTTATTGTAGGGAGTCAGGAGGCCTAAATTGTGTTCCCAGATCTGTGAATGACTCAGTCTGTGATCTGCAAATTATTCAGTCTGCAGGTTTGGTTTAACAAAGTACTGAAGATCTGTCAATGTCTTGAGTAAATTAATAGTCCTTACTTAAAGGTTGCTGAAATGGGATCTTTATCTCATTATTGTTATTGTTTCCATGCAAAATAGACACAGCAATACTTGATCTTCATCAGGGACTGTAGTGAAAAGACAAGGGGTAATGGGTTTAATATTCAGCAGGGGAAGTTCAGATTAGATTGAAGGAAGAAGTTCTTTACTGTGAGAGTGGTGAGGCACTGGAACAAGTTGCCCAAAGGGGCGGTAAATGCTCTGTCCCTGGAGGTGTTCAAGGCCAGGCTGGACAGAGCCTTGAGCAACAGTGTCTAGTGTGAGGCATACCTGTCCATGGCAGGGGGTTGGAACTGGGTGATCTTAAGGTCCTTTCCAAACCAAACCACTCTATGATTCTATAATTACCTTCACAGCAAAGTTTTAAGTTCTGGCAGTGGGAAATGACACATTAGTTCTGAGCTGTATCATTAATACGGACAGCACCAGGATGTCTGGAACTCCTGAAAACTTCTAAACCAGAGATTGTGATATTCTTTTTGAGTCTAACAGCACGGCAGTAGTTTTCTGGTGTTCTGGATACAGATTTTTTACTAGCAAACAGTACAAAAAAAGGGTGCAGTACTCCTAACTGGCCTTGAGGAGGAACATTTGATCAATATATCCCGGCAGCATCTCTCTCAGAGCCACTGGGGGACTTCATTTGGGAAAAATAATATCAGTAGTTACTAGATGCAAATAGTCTTCAAAATAGAATAAGACATTTTTTTAAAACAAGTTCTTCATGATAAATATGTGACTAATGAAGAAAATTTGTCTTAAAAAAAGAGTCACGTTTGACAAGGAAATTTTGGAAGCTTGTGGTATAAATTCAGTTTTAGAAGTTGTGCTTTAAAAACTCTTATTTTTTTAATTACTATTTAACTACTTTTAGAATTGAGCCTTTGTTCCAATGCTGACTTCACAAAGAGATTGAGAATTGGCTCTTTGAAGCATGTTTTTTGTTTATATCTTTTTTTTAACTTATTAATGCTATTTATTTGACATAAATGTTTTAAAGAAGGGAGAAATATTAAGGTTCCACATCTCTTCTCCTTTAATTAAGTGCATGAGACCACAAACGTTTGGGGTTGTCAGGAAGCTTTTCATTGAAAAAAAAGAGTGGCAAAATTTAATGTTACTAAAGATTGAAGAAAAGAAGTAAGTTTGAGGGCAGAAAAGGCAAATCTTTTACATTTATCATTATTCTTTACATATATTTGTTGTCTGAGGGGCATAAGGTGATTTTTGTTTTCTTTGCTAAGCACTTCTATTTCTTCTGGCTGCATGTGCCCAAGGGCTGTTCCCTGTTAGGTTATTTTGCAAAGAAAATTAATGTGTTTGCTTCTGTCTTCTGTGGCAGATAGCACTTAAGTATCTTTGTGCTCTGTGCTATGGGTGTATATCACAGGGCTATAGAGCAGATGTGCATTGAAGAGATTTTATGTTTTACTTGAGAAGAATGTAGTAAAAAGTTCTGATTGGTACTAGTACAGTTGGAAACAACATGGTAGATCTTAGAGCAGGACTCTGAAAGGGCAGGTGATGCTGTTGATAGGAAATATCTCTATTTTGGCCTCTGCCAAGTAAGTACCCCTATAGGGAACTGTTTTATTGTGGCTATGGCTGGGAGGCTTGAGCCAGTTATTTCTGATATGCAATCTCAGTTGTGCTACTAACTTGTGTCCTTGGGCAAATCACTTAATCCCTGTGCCCTGTTTACAGAAGCGTTAAAAAAGGAAATATTTTCTACCTCACAGACATGTCCCAAGTGTTTATTAATGTTGGTGCAGTGCTTTGAAGTTACGGAGTGCTTTGAAGTTTTTGTCCTTTGAAGTACTGTTTTCTGACTTCTCAAAGATGAACATTTATGTCTTAAATTAACACGTGCCCGTGTTTTCTAGCTTATTTTATGTTGCTAGGTCATCATCAAATATACGTTTAATTTTCTCTAGTTTAATTTCTCCAAGATGAAAGTAACCCAAACTACACCTTGCAGGCTGTTAGGTGGACACGGGAGGTGGTGTGGCCGCCTGAGTGAAGAACCTGTAGAGGTCACCATTTCTCCACCGAGGCTTTCCCTCTGAGCCTGTTACTACTGTCTTCTGCTTGAAACGGCATATAATGCAACTGAATGACTTCCAGTAACTCCTTACATTCTCTAGGGCATTTTCTCGATCAAATTGATGGAAAGTCAAACATTAATGACACAGTTTCGCTCACTGTGATATTTTTATGTTTCCCAATGTGTAATTTCATTTATGACAATTGTTTGCAGTAATGGCAACTGCTTATTGGGAACACATCTCGCTGCAGAATAACCAGTCTGCAAGAGATAATAAAGCCAACATCATTATCTAAACATCATGAGAGATAGAGAAATATATTTTCATTAATAAACATGGCTCCTGAATAAAGCTTTGTTTTGGATAACCAGAAATCTAAGCATGGCCTAGCTGGCTGAGGTTGAACTATATTTAGATATAACTAGACTGAGAAATAGGAGTGCTAGAAGTGTTCACAATGATGATTAGAGTGCACTTGACTGATTATAGCACTGTGAGAGAAGCTGACTAGTCAGAATGTCTGCAAGAGAGACAAAATGTTAGCGCTTAGTTTTGCCTAAAGATGAACTGCAATAAATTAGGGAAGTCAAAGGGGAGCTTTGGCACTGAGTGATCTTGTTTGTGTTAGTCATATTGCTGTAGAGACAGACTTGGGGCCTTCCTGGTGCTGAGAAATATCTACCCTGGCTGGTATTTAAATGTGAGGTGTTCCCTAGAGTGGTGCTGTCCTCTGCGGGGGACTGGCACACAAAGAACGTGTGTATTATCATCAGGGGCTGCGCGGGGGCCTGCTGGAGGGAGGAGAAAGCTGATCTATCCAGTCTCATGTTTTGAATCTAGACTTGCGCTCCAGTCTCCCATCTTATCCTCTCTGTACCTTAGGCATTGGCAGGGCACAACCACCGCTGCAGAGTCCTCTGCCAGGTCCTGTCCTTGACAGAGGTGCCTAACAGAAGGCACAGCTTCCCAGTTTTGTCTGCTTTTCATGGATGCCTTCAAAATACTAAGTAATAATGCAACAGTTGATATAATAATTCAGGTATTTTATTCTATTTCCAAACAAACTCACTATGTTATCCCCACACTGTAGTGCTATTTCCTCAAGTATAAACAAAAAATGATGACCCTGTCAAGTGCTGCACCTGTAAGATGCAAAATGTTCTTCTTTCCAAAGATTAGTGTATACTTTTATGACATTCCCAACCTGAGGTAACTGTAAGTGGATGATCCCCATCTGCAAAGCACCTCGATGATGTGAATGCTGATAGACTAGAGCAAGCTTTTTGTCTGGGTCCAAGTGTAGTAATGTGGCTTAACATCCATAACTCAACCCAATGTTAGGATGAGGATTGTTTTGCAGCTTACCATACATATATTTGTACATTTCAGAAACCATATTTTTGCCATTCAGGTTTTTGAATCATGAGATTTAAGTATTTTTCCACAGTTCCTAATGCAGTTACTTGCCAGGGAGTTTTCTGGGAAGCTACGTAGTAGAGATAGAAGGGAAAAAAGCTTTCTAATTTAGCTTCATAGAGCTAAAGCAAGGGAATGGTCATGATTCAGAACATAATAAAGAAAATAGAAGTTGGTTTGAAACAAACAGAACAAATGTCAATGGTGATGTGATGAAATATATACTTAGTTACTGCAATTTTCATCATGCAAAGTAAGAAAAAGAAATAGTACATTTTCTTTTGTGTCTAAATGATGAGAATTTTTACTTATCTCTTTCTACATATATTTATTCTGCAGAAGTTTTACTGTCACAAGCGTAATTTAAATTTGACAACTAATTTCCCTATGTAATCTATTGACTAAACCTGGTCACTAGTACTGATTTTATTAATGAGATACCATTTTCCAAGTAATTCACTTAAAGTTTTATTAGTATCATTATTTTTAGCTTAAAGTTTTATAGGTTTGAATGTGTCCTTTCAGACCAATGCTAATAGAAAGCAGTTATGGCAAAATGCTAACCCTTATATCATTATAGCACAAAAGTAGATGATTGTAAAAATATTAAGTTACCAAATGCTGAGGCAGCTTCATGGAGCAGCAAAACCAAATGGAGTTTTGGAGAGGGCTAAAAGTTTTCTCCAAAATGGGCAGATTTCTTTTCCAAACCAGCTCCTGTGGTTTTGCGTCAGGAACATGCGCTGTGTCCGTGCATCTTACAGAAGGAAATACTGAATTGAAGTTCTTTAACTGTTGAAGACCAAGATCCTCCTTACATCCCCTGTCCTAACATTACAGGCAGCATTGCTCCCAGAAGGTGAATACGGTGCTGCCTCTGCATGTCTCACAGAAGCCTTTTGGCCAAATTTGCCCTGTAGATGTAATTTGTGAAAAGCTATTCTGAATGTATACAGGTACATGAGCAGGATTTTGTTCTTCTTGAACATTATAAAGTGCTGTAGATACAACTAGAGACTAGTGTGACTTTGAAAGGAAATCATGTTTTGCCACCTCATAAAGCAGTTTAAATTGCTATTATTTATGGAGTTATTACAGTTAGATGTCAAGCATCAGACATAGTACAGACATTTGCCCAAACAATGTCTGGCTAATGAAGTCTCCACACACACACTTTGAAATTTTGCCCTCTCTGAGGAATCCGTTTACAGTAAAACATATATAAATTGTATTTATTATGTCAGAGTAAATCCATTTATTTAGTTCTACAGCTGTTTTTTTCCTGAACTTGAAGAAAGGTAAAACTTACTTCAGCTCAGTGTGGAAAACAATCTCAATATTTCTTTGTTCTGGTAAGAAAAATTGTGTTATAATTACTCTGTAAAAAATGCAGCATGATTTCTGCCTTAGCAATGGGAAGCTTAGCTTCTAGTACTAGCAGCAGCAAAAAGACACTGTAGTCTTGTGAGAGAGAAGAAAGTAGTCAATATGGGCTCACTTAATTCCTTCTTTAAACCTATTAAAGGGCAGTTGAAACAGTTGGGCCTAGCTGAGTCTTCCTGATGGACTTTATGTAATACATTAGAGAAGATTTCCTGCATCTGTTGCCTTCTCCACAGCTGTAAATTCAGGGCTCCATAAGAGCGCCCTCCCCCTCCTTAATAGCCTAGGTTTGTTTCTTGTTTCTCCATTTACCTTGAAGCTGTGTTCTGCATTCCCTTCTCTTTGCGCCTGGGGAGGTGACTGTTGCACTGTGAGTCCATTTTGGTTTTGTTATTGCCACAGTTTTACTGATAATAGTTGACAGCATTTAAATAAGACCTGTGCAAACTTCTTTGTGCCCTTGAGTGACTGTAATTCCTATGTTAATTTTTTGCCTCTCAGATTTTCAATAGCATTGGGCCATACAGTGTGGAAAAGCAAAGTAGCTCAGGGTTAAGAAAGACTCCATGTCAGTGCTGGTTTAGCTTAGCTTCGCTACTCTTTCTTTGTCTAGAATGTTGTGTTTAGAGGAGAAGTAAGTTGATTTTGGTTATTTCATGTTAAATGGCTAAAAGGTAACTTCTACTTATGTATAAATGTATGTATACTTATAATTGTAAACTCTACTTATCCTACTATTCAGTTATCTATCACCAGTGCATCTTCTTTCTTTCCTGATTACCATTCTTAATGTTCAGTTGTCCTCCATCCTGATCAACTAGTTAAAATCATCTTGGCTTTTTAGTTGTATTCAATCCATATTTGTTGTGCATCAAATTGAAATTTAACTGTCCTGGAATAGCAATGCTAGAAAATCATTGGCATGTAATTATTGCTTTCCTATTAATATTCATAATTCTATCATTTGGTGAGTACCTTTTGTTCAGTTTTGCAGTGTTTCTCATTGCTAGAGGAGTTTCTGAGACTTATAGACTTGGTCTTTTCATGTTATCTTCTCTTTCTGATTCTATCAGCTTTCCCTGTTTTCTGCTTGAATTCTCTGTCTTTGACTGACTCTTTTGGTTTTCCCAGAATGTCTGTGTCTTCTTGCATGTTAGGGTCTGGATTCCTGCACTTCACATTAATTCTTATTCAGTAATGTATATAATTATATATCTACAGAGAGGTGCCTCAGTCGAGTGTAAGTTTGACTCCCAGAAACATCAGTAGGACATTGGCACCTCCTGTCTTTGTCTGATCTCTGAATTCTACTTTAACATTAAAGAACTGATGAATTGGAGCATTGAATCAGGACCTCAGCTCTACCCCTGTCTGTTTGACTCCGTGAGAAATAGCCTTGTTGATTTGGATAGCTCCCTAAATCACAAAGTCCTGACAACTCCTCCAGATTCATGGTGTTTGCTTTCCTTGGCATACCCCAAAACATCCTTCTCTGCTCAGCTGCACCTGTGATATTCCAGCAGCTCTCTTTGTTCCCAAGCCATTATGTCTTCCTACTCAAATTTCCATTCAAAGAGTGATTCATGCAGCAGGGGAAAGGCATGACCTAGCTGCCCCCTCAGTTTCCATCACTTTGCAAATCATGTGAAGTCTCATCTGAACTGGAGTTTTCATTTCAGACTTCTCTATTCCCATTCCTACAACTAATTCTTTTATTCCTTACTCCTGTATTGTACATTGTGAGCAGGCAAATGTTTGCTGCATAAAGAGGCTTTTTCAAAAACCCCAAACCTGCTCTGGTCACAGGAGCAATGAAAACACACCAGCATGGATTTCCTTTCCTCTAGTAATGCTTTTTCTCACAGCACGTGGACACATCTGGTTGGTACCTGTGCTTTAGCTATGTTGTGGACAAAGCACAAGCTTGACTCATTATATCTGAATCATAATAGCCTTCATACTCTGAATGTTCGTTCTGATGTCCAGCTGGAGAGAAGTGCACCAACAGTCTTTACAAAACCTCTTCAGTCACTCTAATGTTTTTGATATCGTCCATTGTCCTCTGTACTGCTTTCCTCTCTATCCTTTGATTAACCCCTTCTGTCTTTGTGAGTCTCCCACCATTATTCCTCTATCATTGACCTACTTGTTTACAACTTCAGTCTCCTTTATTGTGCAGTAGAAGCATTCCCTATTTGAGAAAGCTTTTAAGCTTTATTTTGGGTTGGTTTTTCCCCTCCCATTGCCTAAATAGCAGTTCTGGGTTTACAGGATGCTTGGGGTTAAACTGTATTCTCAGAGATTTGTAGGACTCCTGCCAGGTGACATGGTAGAAGTTGAAGAGGCATCTAGACCAGTTGTAGTCTACCTGTAGGTAGATTTTCTGTTGCTACACTTCCCAGTGAAGCAAATTCTTTGGCTCAATATGTATAGCATCATAGTACACAGAACGGTAGTGTGCCTGCCAAGGATTTTGGAAGACGCAGATTAAGGAAAGAATAGGGATTTTTAGCAAGTACTTGCACCATGAATTAGCTACAATGAGTAAGAGATGAACTCAAGAATCAACCTTATTTTTTCCCTCGTGTCACAAGGTATCAGAAAAGCTTAGATTCGACTAAGCAGTACCATGAAAATGGGATCAACGTGACATTAAGAAGTGAAAGAAGCGATATTGTTGTGACAGCCCAAGTGCTATTAGTACCTTCATGTTTAATTCCATAAAATATCACTATTTAAGAAGTATCTGATGCAGCCAGAGCTTGCAGTGGAATTCAGAGCAAACCTACTAGAGAGTGTGCATGGCCATGGCATCCTTGCTGGAACTACTGGCAAATTTAGCATAATTGTAGCAGATTCTGGCTTGCATTTGTGCTTTCTGTACATTTTTGGTTTGGTATCTTTATTACTTTTTTTCTGAATCTTTTAAAGCTATTAAACATCATCTGTGCTCTGTAGGCTTGCTTTTTGTTAGTTTATTTTACAACAGGTTGCTTTAATGCTCACTGGATGTGACTTTCAGTTTTGCATGGCTTGGCACCAAACCCACCAGGATGGTAGTTTGTTCCCCCCTTCCCCTCTTTGACTCACTGGCATAATTTCCATGCGACAAAGCCTTTCAAAAATAAGGAAGGAAAGTGCCTTCCTGTACAAGCTTCCTGTGAAATCCCATCCAGATAGAAAAGACTTGTGTAAAAGCTTGGCAGGCAATCCCAGCATATGCCACTTAGTGGCTTCCTTATTTTATGCCATCATTCCACGCAGAGCAAATGAATCTGAAAATCAGAGTAATTTCCATTCGTTTTCAAATAAGAAATATGAAATGGTAAATTTCCTATCTGTGTAGAACACCCACATTTTCAATTAGAAGTTTTGAATGCTGACAGCATTAGTCATAGGAAATCCTGTGTGAACATCCAGCACTTCAGTTGGACCTTCCCCTGGATCACGCCATAGAAGGAGTCTGCAGGAAAACATTCTGTTACTCCAAAACCCTGCGTAGATTTTTAGCCCTTTACTTGGTATGACACTGCTTTTCTCTTTTCCAAAGCCCTTTTCTCATTGTCTTGTGAACAAAATAGGGTTGAAAACCTATGTTTCAATGCTAAAGTTTTCTGTGTTTTTATAATATATGCATTCTGTAGATACATACATGTATATGTATGTATATTCATTCTAAATAATCATTTTTGGTTGTATAGGCCAAAGTGATCATTTTTACTTGGCTACATGCTGAGTTTCTGTTTGTTTTCAGACGATACTTACAAACCAACTCTTTTGAACTCATGGAATCTCAGGGTCATTTAAATTGGAGTGTAGATGTCCATGAACACCAGCATAATTTATTCAGAAGAAAACTAATTTGGGTTCAATATATTGGCTTAGATTATTGGATATAAGGGAACCAAGTGCTTCTAATAGCAGGATGCAAAACTTCTTTACAGTTGCGTATATATGGTTAATGCTCATAATATATTACATTAAATACTATATATACTACAAATATTTAAAAATGTTTGGTGCTGAAATGTTTCATTGAGCAATTTTATTGCTCAGCTAATCCCCAGTGGACCGGGACAGAACATGGGACCTCAGGGAGGGGATGTTAGGGGGGCCTGTCCCCCATCCTCTCCTGCAGCTGCCACATCAAAGGTGGCCATGCAATGTGACAAGCAGTTGGTGGAGGTCAAATTGTAAGTTAGGTGGTGGTCAAATTGTAAGTAGGTTCAGTTTGAACTCATTTTCTGTTTCTGAGAGAGTGTCTTGGACAAAAGGAGGCAAAACAGGAGGTTACCACAGAGGGCTATTCATGCTCACCTTAGGCACTGTGGAAGTAGCCTGTGAATGGTAGTGGGGCTACCACTGTGCTCAGAGGAGGATTAACTGGACATGAACTTCAGTGTCAGCAGTACGTTACTACCATAAAGAACAGACTTGGGCTGTGATGCTGAGAGGGCAAATACATTAATATTCCTGTTAATTATTAGCATCAAACAAACTGCACAGCTCAGTAAAAATGGAAAACTTAAAAAGCCAACACAACTTTGTAATTCAAACTGTAACATGGTCAAGGCATTGATGAACACAGCCATGTTGCACCGGATCATTTTCACTTCGCATGGGTGAACCAACTTTGGGCAGTTTCTTTGCATTTATTTAAAAGGGGCCACCTCCCAAAGGGCATTATATCTCTTCAAAAGTAAACAGATAAATAAATCCTAGTTATCATTTTTATTTAGTGGGAAAATCACACACATGTTGAGATCTTGTGGAACAGCTGGCTTAGATTAAGGTTTCAGAGTTAAGGCAAGGATCTCAGAGCATCAAATAATAGCTGAAATCAAGGTTAGAATGAGGCTTGTTATGTTAGGCATGGCAAACATATTGGGCAAAAGGACTGAAAGAATCAGAGGGTTTTAGTGATGTGGTGAATCATAGTACTCCAGGTTTAACTCAAAATACAACAGTGCTTAAATATAGTTGAAGTGAATCAAAATACATTTAAATATATCATTTTTCGTAGGTGAGAGGCTTTAGAATATGCAATACTGATGGATGACAGCAAAAGAAATAGAAAGCCATTAAAAAGTCTCAGTTTTTGAGAGCTCTGTTCTTATTCTGGCTCTTCTCCTGAATTTCAAGAGCCTGCCATATATTTTTGGAGCTACATCTTTCTAAATAATCATTTTTGGGTTGTATAGGCCAAAGCTATCTCTTTTACTTGGCTACATGTTGAGTTTCTGTTTGTTTTCCTGTACTTATAAAACAACCTATACTTATAAAACTACTATTTTTTTTAATCCATAGAATCAGAGAGTCATTTAAATTGGAGTGTAGATGTCTATGAAGTCAGTATTATTCTGAAGATCCAAACCAGAGAGAGGATTTAGGCCAAGACATAGGGTTGGTTTGTTGTTGTTTTTTTTCTTTTTTTTTGGTTTGGGGCTTTCTGGTTTTGTTTTTTAAGCCAAGATATGAAAAAGGAGCTCAGTATTTCTGTGCTGTAAATCAACCCTGTCCTTCACACAATCAGCAGTGATGGAAAATCATGTGTGAGACTATGGGTACCTCCCCATGTAAAACTATAGGTGGAATTTGAACTCAGATTCATTACTTATTGTGCCATTGTCTGATGTGGTATCAGCTGAACCCCAGAAACACCAAGGAACCTGTTTGACTTTTGTGTGATAAGTGCTAGGTCTTGCTTGTTTCCGTTTCTATACAGTTGTACAAGACAAGGGAGTTTTACTTCTTATTACCCGTAAATCTCCAGTGCCACCATAGAAGTTAGACCTTCCTCAAGAGGCAGGGAAAGGCTGAGGTTGAGTGTGTGCTTCATAGAGTGATGGGCCTGGCTTCTGTGCTGCATCAGGCAGTGTGCTCCCAAGGGGATCACATCAGCTTTCTCTTCTTAGATGGGATGGTAGACCTGTCAAAACACTTGGAACTAAATACCACTAGAAAGGCTACAAAGTATCAGCAGCACTAGCCTTCAAATGAGTTGCTGGTGTTGCTAATTTGTAACATATTTGGGAATTGAGCTGTTTCTAACAGAAAAACAGTAACTATCAGATCTTTCCTACCCCAACCTCAGTACCTTGTTGCCTTTGTTACTATACTTTGTTGTTATCTTTAGAATGAATAACTGGCTTTGCTAGTAGCATATCGATATCATAGACACTAAGTGTCAGAGCATTTTGGTAACTGAGTTGCCACATTCAACCCACTGACACATGGAAGCAGTAGCAATTAACATTAACTTAAACCCCAGCCTCTCTTGTTGCCAGTCCTGCGTTTCCTGTCCGGTGGAAAACACAGAAGCAATTTCTGCACATAAGGATGATAACACAGTGAGCTGAGGGGGGCGAGGAAATAGCTTGAAGCTAATTTTTGGGTGTGGTAGTGTGTTTTTTAAGTAAATTCAAAGCAGAAGAGGGAAGCCAATATCAGGAACATGTGCAAGAAATTCCATTTTGAAGGCTTTGAATAATAACCTTGCTGCCCTCTTAAATAATTTTAAATATATATGCATAAGGTTAGTCATCTAACAAAAACAGTCTCATAATAAGGTATATAAGGACTCACAGTTCTCCTTCAAGTTAATGGGGGCATAAAAACTGTTCCCTGTGAAAGTCAAACCACGGTTTATAGGTTTGTCCATATGGGAAGTTGAGCTTGTTTAACCCAAAGTGTGAATTCAAATGAAGTTGGTAAAACTGGTGCAAAATCTGCCTGGGCATTTTTGTACTGTAATTTAAAGTGGGAAGAATGAACTTAAGAGTTCTGACTCAATCTGTGGTAATTTGAAGATTGCTGGTGAGCATTTCTTTCAGAAGATGCCACATCCCCACTGCTTGTACCTGCATTTATGTTCCACCTCTCCTATTGCCCCCTGTCATTTCAGGTGTTTGTCGAGCTGTGTGGTTACAGAATAAGGGAAGTAATGCACATCAAAATAAATATCCTGCAATATTCCAAACAGCACTACCAGCACAAATGAGGGAGTGGAAAAGACGAGGCAGAGGAGGAGGGGGAAAAGGTGGCTGCTCAGCCTGGCACAGATGTACAAACTCTGCTTACACACATCAAAGCTGAGCTCCCTCAGGCTAGGAGGTAGATCCGTCAGTGCTCGCCTAGCAGCACTGGCCCTTGGTGCAGTACTGGCCAACTGTTTAGCTACTGCAGCTCCCAAACTGGCATTTAAACTTGAACTGCTTTACTGGCAGCTTCTTAAAACACCACAGCTGAAGCTGCCCGAGGTCACACAGCAAGGCCCCAAGTTGTATTGAAGAAGTAAGGCTGTGCACACTTGTGTACCAGTTTGAAACAATTGGTTTAAAGAGCTGGAGCTGTGTAGCTTTCTTATAAACACCAAAGTTTAGTCTGAGACTTAGCAATTTCCTGATAAGGAAAAAAGTCTCTAGGACAAAATGCTTTGCTCTTGCTAATTTTCTTTCTTTCTACTCTGGGAGTTCTGACATCCTTCTTTCCCAACACTCCAAGTACAATGATTTTTAACCTTGTTTTCTTTCCAATACTTATCAGTGGCCTGATTTCCAAACCTGGCATATCCAGCATCTGCAGGGCTTGTCCCACTTTTGGTAGCTGTCAATCAGTATTTTGAGAAAGACTCAAACTGAACAATTTTATTGTTCCTCTCAAAAAATTACATGGAAGCAAAAGCTGCCAGTAGTTGTGGAGCTTTGTTAGGGCCTCTTCCCTAAATATACTAAGCTGAGGTGGGTTGGCAAGTGCAGAAGTGGGGAATAAACTTTGCTGTTAACTTGGCAAGGGTTAGCTTTGGTCAGTAACCAAACTGTCAACTCTTATACTGTCAGTGCTGAAGTCATCTACACTTATTGTATAGCTTCACACAGTTTTTATGTCATTTTGTGTATAAAAGCACTTTGTTAACTAGTTAGAATATATATTAGAAAGACTCTAACTGGCTCAGTCAGGGAGCAGGAGAGTGGAAAAACTGTACAATAGCAAAGCCAAACAAGAAAACAAGAGATGAATTTTGCCTTGAGGAAGTTGGGTTCTTTTTACCCCCCTTCAGGTATTTTGGGTCAGACACTTAGTGATTATTTAGCACAATAAAGATCAAATCTTGATTCAGCCCTGAGATACCGCTGGAGAGTTCATAATAAGTCTGTTAGTGCCTTCGTGTAAGAAGTTTTGTACAGTTAATGTTTGGGAACACCTTAGTGTATGTATAGGGGGGAAAAGTGTACAACATATATCTGATGCAGTAGAGTAAAACTTTGCGTACAGAAATTTGTTCATCACATGTACTAGCGAGTCCTAGGCTGTGCTTTTAAACCTACCAGTAATCCACTCAGTGCAGATCTAAAACTTCTTCAGCTCTCTCTTTTCAGTGTGAGTGCTGTGAATGGCTTTGTGAGTGAATAGCGACATTCCCTGGATTCTGCCTGCATCATGCCTGTGTTCATGGCTTGTTACCCAAGACATAAAAGGCACAATAACAGCAGTTATCTGAAAGACTTGCCCTCATCATGGATGAAAACTTGGGAAAATAGCCATGGATGCTGGGGTTTGAGCCCTTAGTGTCCTCTGAGATAATGATGGTTATTTTAGGATTAAAAATATGCAGGCTCTCCCTACTTGCAGTGATTATTGTAATAATTCAGGAAAACTTTTAAGATGAATCTTTTCTGTATGTTTGCATGGTGGTGGGTTTCATGCGGAGTCTTTTCTGGCAACTGCACTGTCTAAGCAAAGGCTCATGTTGCAGGCATCCGTGCAGCTAGTTCCAGGACTGTTTGCTTTTGAGCTCCATCTGCTGGAATTGTGTTCTCTTTCCCACATCTTCAGTGTTATTTCATGTTTTAACTCACGGGAATTGCTTTTCATTTGAAAGAGACTAAGGAACAAAGTTCACAGCTCGGAGGAATTTCTAGCAACCTGCTGGTGCTTTTGCTTGAGGAGTCAAACTGAGGATTACTTGGAGAATACAAAGCTCAAAACACAAAGTAATTGTGAGACTGAGGAAAAGGAATAACAGTTTTTTTTTCTCCACTTTTGTCTACAGAGTTTCTGGGTGTTTTATAGAGATTTGGATTAATCAGATCAGTCATAACCTTCCCATTGTAACTGTGTTTCTCAAATGTCAGAATATTCAAGGACAGAAGGGACCGTGGTGAAGGTCTAATTTGATTCTTGTAGTTCCATTGTTCTTTAACAAAAATGGACTGGAAAGAATAATGTGCAAAATTGGAAAAGAGGGTCCTGCTGTGCAAAACCACCCTTAAAAGTGTTGAAATAGTCTGAGGCTTTCACAGTAAATTACATGATGAGTTTCTACAAGTTTTCTTTGTCAGCAGCACTGTTCTCTGTTCAGAGGATGTATTATACTGTAGTGACGGGACACAGGGTGATGGCTTTGAACTTCAGGGGAAGTTCAGGTTAGATATAAGGCAGAAGCTCCTCCTTGTGAGGGTGCTGAGGCGCTGGCACAGGGTGCCCAGAGAAGCTGTGGCTGCTCCATCCCTGGTAGTGTTCAAGACCAGGTTGGACACAGGGGCTTGGAGCAAGCTGCTCTAACGGAGGGTGTCCATGCTCGTGGCTGGGGGTTGGAATTGGATGAGCTTTAAGGTTTCTTCCAACCTAAACCATTCTGTAATTCTTGTCAACAATAATGTATATGTGTAGAATCAGGATTGCTACCAGCCCTTGGGTGCAGACGCTGGTGTTGGCAGCATTTGTAATTCTAAAGATCAAGCATTCCTCTGGAAGATTTGCCTCCTCACGAAGCAAACCACCCACATCTGGAGTTTTCCTTTTCTGTAGTTAAAAGCCCAATACTACCTTCCTTCCCCCCTCCCTAAGCTACATCCCTACATGTTACTGAGGGATATTCTGTCTCATCATGGTTTTGTGTATATGGTAATTTCAAATATTCCTTCCTTGCTGTCCATCTGCCTGTTAGTAATATTTTGTATTCATGTATGATGTTTACAGCTTTTTCTTTCCTACACAGCAAACTTTTTTAAAACCAGCCTGAACTGGTTTTAGTTTCTTGATGTGGGTAACTCTATGTTGTTATACCCAAGTCTTGGGTATAGGAGTAGGGTGACGGAGAACAGAGAAAGCACTAGGCTTGATACTGAAGATAAGTGTTCTTTTCTTTCCAATTCTGCCTTGTGCTTCTCGTGGACATGGTATATACCTAATTCTGTGGTGTATTCAACCGATGCCCAAGCTTGCCCCAGCCTGAGTTGCATGCCCCCACACACTTCAGTGATACTGCCCAGCTCATAAGCCCAGAGCCTTAGTGAGGGCGATGCACTTGGGCAAAACACTGTGCTGATCCAGCTCTGTAGCTTCCAGTTTTGCCACTGGTTCTGTCTCCACTGTGCAGTGTCCATATGTGATGTGTAACACTAGATAAATGTAAGCCTGCTGCACAGTAACCTGGGTGCCTGTCAGTTAGATTCCTTGCTTCCTGCGCAGCTGTGGGGGATAAGGTCATTAATGGGTATGCAGCAATGTACTTCACTGAAAGGCCTATTTACTTTCTCAGAAAGTAATCACTGTAATGGATTTCTTATGCTTTCGCATGGGATGAAGCTGTTAGTCATTTTTTCACATAGGTTTGGAGGGATATTGTTTGTATTTCCCAATAGCTTCCTATAAAATGGAAAGATAGCTAAGGCATCTCTCGGTAGCTAAACTTCATTGTTAAATGAGTATGTGCTGCCTTAGGCTGGTATTTAAAGTGCCATGTTTTGAGGTCAGTATTTTTTTAGACCTACAGAGATGTAGGCAATTGAGGATCAGGATTCTATTAGTAACTACTCCTGTATTCTGAGATTGGAACTGGCTGGTATGTAACTCTTTCCTGCTGTAGACTAAGTTAGATATTGTGATTGTTATTTCTGTAATGACAAGTACTCTGGATTCAAAAGCATGCAGTGAGTAATCATGGTCAACCCCCCTTGTAACTCACTTCTCTTCATGGGATACAAGCATGAGGGTTTTGCTGGGTTTAGTAGAGACCCAAATTCTAATTAATATTCCTGTGTCCCAAACATGTTGTTCTGATTAGAGGCTCTGTGCTAGGCATTTCTGTGGAGCCTGCCCTGTTTGAAACCCTGCCTTTTTCTGACTTCACTTCCTGAATCCGTTGACAACACTCACAGCCAAACAAAATACATGTTCACAATGCTGTTATTTGCAAAATATTCCCTTGTGAGTACAGCTGGGGCAACAAAAAGAGTTTTTCTCTGAATCTCAAAACTGGCTATTCCTTATGGAAGCGAGGCACATTGCGCGTTAGGGAGTTTTAATCTAAGCAGTTAAGTAAGTGTTAAAACTTCACATTTCACCATATACAAATGCAGGCACATCTCTCATTACAGTTTGTGCATATTGATCACTGAGCGACTTAGTGACGTACTGAGAGTGCTGAACTGTAATCTGTGCTGAAGTGAACCAGATAGCAACAGGCTCATAGCCCACTACACTGTTTACAAAACAGACGGAGGCAGAGGGAATATAAACCTACTTTGCTCTGACTTAAGCTTGATGCTCAGACGAGATGTGGACCAAAGATTCATCTGAATCGCTCCTTGTCTCTTTCTGAAACTCTATAACTGGCACTAAACCTTGCCTTTCTTGATGGTGGTGGATGCCAGCACCTGAGCTGGACCAGGTCAGGTAACTCATGGCACAGAAACCAACCTGCCAGGTGATGCCCTCCTAAGGAGCAGTGCTATTACTCAGTAACTCTTTAGCTACAGAATGTCGTACTGGAGAGAGGACACATAACTGCAATGCTAAGTGTCCGTGTGTGCGTATTAGGAGAGGGTGGAGCAGACTGTCACTCAGCTGTGTTTAATTAACATAGGATTTTCTCTAATGTATTTATTTTGTATGTAATGAAGTGGTGAAGCAGAATGCTTGCTAGTGACATTCAGTCTATAACCCAGCACTGCCAAGAGTTAAACATGCACCTTTGCAGGTAATTAATCTCCTTGCCCTGCTTATTTTGCTAGTTGGCACTTGCTAAATCCCTGTAAAACCACACCCAGCAGTGCTGTGTATTATCCCTCTGCTGTCTATTCCTACATATGGTCAAAATCAACTTACCTTCCGGGTTGCTGACATCAGCAAAATGTACTCTTGGCAAAGTACAGTATCCTCCTAGTAACCCTTTGTTTGGTTGGTGTTGTTACAGTTGTATTCCTCTGACAGCAGCAAACACCATCTAAGCAGTGCCTACCTTGACACTTGGATTTTCGTGTGGAGGGAGATCACCATATAACCCTATTTTAAAAACTAAAATAACCCCACATGATATAATGCATATAATATGGGTAGAAAAAAAGTTGGAGGAATAATACATCTGTGCTTCCTGTAAGGAACTGACCCACATTAGTCGCTGGTTTCAGGGTGTCATTTTGATAACAGTACAGGTGTATATGTATCTAATCATGATCTTGCAAAGTGAGTTTTAATAAGACTATTGCTTATTCCTAATTTAATGAGAAAAGACACTTTTAAGAGTGCTTTAAAAAGTTACCATTCATTAATGATGAATTTCTAATATTTCTGGCTGTCTTTTGATAGCATCTATTTCCTCTTGGCTGTCTGGCTCTAAGCAGCAAGCAGGAAAACATCTGGTCTCCTTGCAAATACATGCTTATTAAACTACATGAATTGGGTACAGTCTTGAAAATTCTGGTACAACAGTCATCCCCCCGCCATGAGTTAAGCATGTTTCTAAGATATGTATTTTTATTGTCATCATACTAAACCCTAAGTTATTTTATTCAAAGCACATGGGAAGCACCAGAGAAGCTGGTCTTTTCATCAAGTTGCTGAAAACAAGCAATAGGAGTTGCTGTTTCTCAGCAAGTTGCTTTTATTTTCCACTAGGCTGTTTTCCTGTTTCTAAGAAGCTTAGAACTGTGACACCCAAAAGGATTTACAGAGAGGGGAAGGGTTAGAAAGTTATTTTACTGTTGACAGCAGCATTGTTATAAGTACTCACAAACAAGGATCACCTCCTACCTAGGAAGGAACACAGGAACAAAGGTGAACATTGCTGTTTTTGAAGCCTAAAACATGTTTTGTTTTGGGGTTTAAGACAACCACTTGCCTGATCTTCTTGAGGGCATTAATAAGAAAAACATGTCAGATCAAGTAGCCAGTTGCCCCAGTTATGGAGCGACTTCATACACTGGTTTTCTACCCCACTACAAGCCATTTAAATTGGGCCAGTAGAATACAGCAGGCAAACTGATCAGGTATAAACTAAGAACTACAACTTCAGGACAACCCAAGAAGTTGCTTTAGTTTAGCAATGAGGATTCAATTACTCCCTCTCCTCCTCACCCACTCTCCAAGAGCAAGTTGAACAGAATCCCTACCCTCAGAGTTCAGCATGAAGGGCATTTTCCCAACTCAGGTACTAGCAAAACAAAAAGTGTGAGGGGGGAAATGCATTTTAATTCTTTTATTTTTTCTTAAATATAATAGAACCTTCTAGATTTTTTCCAGAAACAGAAACATTAAAAAATTATACTTTATTACAAATGGTAAACTCAGAGTGCTAAAAAAAAGCCTCTTATTTACAAACAATACTGGGCAGTGCCCAAATAAACAACATAAAAATAACTTACAAAGTCATGAAGTAGTTTATTGACATTAATCAACTTTCATAAAATAAAATAAAAAAGGATCTGTACATACACAATTGACTCAAGGCAGGCAGAATAGTTCTGGGGTTGTTTATCAGCCTCCCACAAACCTCCCTCCCACTTGGTTTTGTTTTGTTTCTTAAGGAATACTACATAAAGCAATCTACAGTTTCTATTGCAGTTTAACCTTTAATACTGAATGATCATCAAATGTTAGGTCCATGCAGGTCTTGGTCAATGTTAAACGAAGATCTGACATCTCACCGGAGCAGGAACAGCACTTCTTGGCGTGGTGCTGGCCACTCGCTCGAGCTGAAGGCTCACCAGTCTTTCCACACATGCGCTTTGCAGAGCACAGGCAGGACTCAGCCTTTCAGCTTTTGCCATCAGCTTTACGCATCTGCCACTTTTGGTGGGTTTGTTTTTTGTTTGTTTTAGTTATACCACAATATCACAGTTCTCATTTAAGACAGTCTCTTCAAAACGTCTGCAACTGCTGTGTTAGCATTAGCTGGCACCCGCTGTTGACATGGTTCATGACCTTCTGCTTAAGCTGTGCAACCTGTTCTCTGAGCATGTTGGCAGTGGATGCCAGCTCTGAGTTCTGGGCTTTCAAAGTTTTCACTTTTTCTTCCAACCTGGCAATCCTTTCCAACTTCCTTTTCCGGCATTTGGATGCCGCAATTCTGTTTCTCATGCGTTTTCTCTCGGCTTTGATTCTCTCCTGTGACTCCATGTCAATAGGGGACAGGGGAGGAGTTTCCCCTGGCATTTCAGGTACAGTCTGAGGCTCTTCTTTCAAAGCCTGAAGCCTGGGATGCTGCACCGGCATCTGGGGGTTTATGTGATGCTGGGGTGCGTAGCCCATGTTGTTCGCGTTGTAGTTAGGTGCAGAGCTGAGCGTGTTGGGGTTGAAGTTGCTGAGATTGGCGTACACCGGGGGCTCGCTGTGCAAATTCGTGTTGAAACTACTGTTGCCGGCCATGGAGGACACAGGTGCCATGCCGCTGTTCACAGGTTGAGCAGCGGAGGTCACGCTGGGCATAGTGTTCTGGTTGTGCAGTTCTGCCAGCGCTCTCACGAAGCCTTCCGCGAACCCTTCTTGCTCGTCGGTGACATTTTTGGGGCAGAGGAACTGCGTCGGGGTCGGCGTGGTGGTGATTAACCCATTGCTGGACTGGATAATGAGCCGCTCCAGTTCAGGAGAGGCCAGTTTCAAGAGTCCCACGTCCGGGGAGGTGAGGATGTCGGCGTTCTTGTTTCTCAGGTGCGGCTTCAGGTTGCTAGATGGGTCGGACAGGTTCAGCGTCATGTTCTGCTTCAGCACTTTGGCGTTATTATATCCATACCCGCCGCTCTCCGGCGGCACGAAGCTGGCGTTCAGGGCATCCTCGTAGAAAGTAGGCTCCATCTTTGCACTCATAGAACAGAGTCCGCGGAGTGGCGCCGGGAGCTGCGGCAGCGCCGAGAAGCCGCCCGGCCGCCGCTTGCGCCCCGCTCCGCCACCCCAAACCCTCCCGGCCGCGCAGGGAGCGGGAACGGGGAAAGCAGAGCCTTACTTCAGGCCGGGGAAGCGGAGAGTTCTCCCGGCGCGGGCCGGGCCCGCGATCCCTGCGGCCGCCGCGCTGAGGGTCCGCCTGGCCTGGCTGCGAGACGCGGCGCTCCGGCGCGGTGCACTGGTCCCACTCCCGCCGCCGCTGCGGGGCTGCTCCGCCGCCACAAGTTGCCGCGAGAACTTTGTCCGCTTTCCTGCGCGCCCTCCCGGCTCCGCTCCCTTCAGCCTGCGCCCAACAGCCACAGCCGCGCTCCCGCCTGCCCGCCCCGCGCTCTGAGCCCGCTCCCGGCGTGGAGCCCTTCACTTATCAGCGACCGGGAGCCCGCTAAAAATAGCCCATGATGTCACCCCGCGGGCTCCCCATTGGCTGCCGCCGCCTCTCCCGGGGGAGGCGGGCCGCTGGCCCGGCCCGGTGCGGATCACCGGTCGCCATGGCCACCCCGCCCCTAGAAGCTTCTGAGCGCCGGCGCGGGGCCTTGTGGGATGAGGTAATGCTGGCGGCGGCTCGGGGCATTGTGGGCTGACGTCGTGGGTTTGAATCGTGCGTTACCGCGCACGGGGCGCGCACCGGGTTGGCTGCCGCCGGGGCCTCCTGCACGGACGCGTACCAACCGCCCGCCGCCGGGGAGGTGCGGAGGGGCCGCTGCCCCTTCCCGCCGTTCGGCCGCATCCCGTAACCCATCGCCCGCCTGTCTCTCGGTCTCTCGTCTGTTCGCTCGCCGCCCGCTCCCCGCGGAGCGCCGTGCGCTGGCGGGTTCCTGCCCGTCGTTGGTTCCCCCCCCCTCCCCGCACCCCTCCGCCGGCGCTGGTGGTACGGCCCTTCAGGTGGTGCTTCGGGGGAGGCCTCACGTGATTTCCCCTCCTCGCCGCCCGTGCGGCTTCCAGGCAGCGCTGGGGGCGGTGCTGGGGGCCGGGGCGGGCACCGACCGCCGCGGGGCGGCCCCCGCCT
>JANRGW010004367.1:0-21159 GCA_024733675.1 Psilopsiagon aymara | reverse complement strand
GCCTCTGGACCAGTCACAGTGGGGTGCTTTTGCCACTTCCTCCCAGTCAGGCTGATTTCAGCCTCCAGTACAGTCAATTCCTGGGATCATTTTGTCATTCCAGAAACACAGATGGATTCCACCCCTTGACAGCTTGGTGGCATCACGGTACGCCATGCACTGGTTTCTACTAGAGCCTTACACTTCTGTGGGACTGATGGTGCCAAGCCATCAAAACAAACCCAGTTGTTTACTGCAAGAACACTGCACGAGCTACTAGGAAGGAGGAAAAAAAACTGTTACAGCTGAACCCAGGACAACTATGTCATAGTTAATCTAAAATAATATTTCTTACAACTCCATTGTTTTTATTTACACCCATTTCTGTATTAAGCCACAAATACTGAGAAAGCAAATAAAATGTAATAATCACTGATGCAAGGAAAAGAACCAGATTTCCACAGTGAGATTAGGAGAGGGAAAAAAAATCGAACAAGCTTCCCCAATTTTTTTTCAATTTTTTACTATTAAAATCGTAATTATTTCTCAGAAAACTTTTAAGAAAGGCTTCCCCCTAAGTCTTTTTCTCTTTGGGAACATGAAATAGTTGAAACTTTCTCATCCATCTGCCTATTTTATATATTTTACACTGTTTCACTTCTTTTACCCTTCTGCCTGTCACCAGAGGATGCCAAGCAACTCCTAACTTCCCAGAAAGTCCATAGTCCCAGTGTATCATCTCAGGATGAGATTCTGAGCTGGATGAGGTAATTCTTAGGAGCTGTTATTCCTTATCCTCAGATTATAGTTTTAAAATAAAATCAAGACAAATCTAATAGAATTCCTCCTCCATTTTTTCAGCCAGTGAGTTAAAAGATATTTCAAACACATAAATGCTTTAGAGGGGCTGGGGGAGGGGGCGAGAAATGGCAGGTGTCAGGCACATTTGTAGTACAATATATGTTCGGAGTCCAGAGCAAACATGGTTCAGCAAACAGCTGTGGAATATTTACACTACTGTCCACAGTATACACAGCAAGGGGTTGAAATGGAGGATAGAAGCTCCGGGACTTGCTAACACTGAGTGCTGAGTGACTCTTCTCAAATAACACAAAAAAGGTCAAGATCCTGTGGGGAGCAAAGATGACCCTTGAAGGATACTAGGAGACTTAGTCTATTCCCTGCCTTCCTTCAACTAGTCAAATCCTTTCTGATCCCTCCAGATCTCAAGGCCTACTAGGTCACAGCAGTAAGCTCCTCACAGTATGATCCATTAAGAGAGCAGACAGGGTGAAAAGGACTGACCTTTCCTTTTATCCCCCATGCCACCAATTGGGAGCATTTTAGAACCTGATCTCTCTTGTCAAAATGTGGCAACTTTCCTCATTGTCTTTAGTCTCCATTGGAAGCAAGACAGGCACAGCCAGCCGTTGATTTGATTATGAAGTTCTGCTTCTAATCAGTCAAATGTGAAAAAGATCTATCTCTGATGCCTGTTAAGTCAATAGATTCACATAACAGAAAGGAAGAAAAATAGCACTGAAGGGGAGATGGAGGGAATAGCATGAAGGACTTCTAAGAATATAAACATAAGGGTTTTTTTCTTTTGTTTTTAGGCAAAAGTGACTCTCCTGAATAACTGACCATTGGCAGGAAAAGTGACAGCTAATGGGTCTTGTATAAAGACAAGCAGTAGACGCAGAGAAAATAAACAGGGAAGCTCCTTTAGCTCCACTGGGATTAGGAGCCTATGGGGCATTGCTTGCTAAGCAAGTCAAAGCATGTGCACCCAGGACTAAGGATCCTTGCTGGAAATCACCAAGATCACAAATTTTGACTCTGCCACAGGCAGGTTGTCTTGCACATACTGGGTGTTCTGTGGAGTTCAGGCAGGACTTAATTCAATAAGTTACCACTTAAAATAGTTTGGGAACATATTTCCTAAACAACCCCCTCCAGCGGTCTGGTCTAAACCCTATAGAGGTCAGCAGAAAGGCTTTTACAAAATTCAAAGAACTAATTATAACTAATCCTGTAAAGCCACTAATTATGCCCAAAGGCAGAATAGCTATCACTTTAGCAACTAGAAGAGACCAACTACCACTTCCAATTCTTCTATTGAAGACAGCCAGCCACCTATAGGCTGACTATGTATGTTTGAAACTAGTCAGTTAATCAGCAGCAGCAGCAATAAAAACTACTATTGATTCAAACACAATGAGGATATATTGAAATAATCAGCAGATCATGCTCAAGTAGAATATGCCCAACAACAGAGCTGAACACCTGCTGACATCTACATGTGAGGAGACAATACAGGAACACACAGCAGGAGCCAAACCAAGAGTCATTACCTGAAGTCAATCACTGGCACAGCACATGTAAACCAGAGCAGCTGGTGGTAAAATCAATAGGAAGTTTTTACATTACCCCATAAATTGATGCAGCTTATCAGAAAATGATGCAAGGAGCTTTGTTGAGAATGGGTAATCAAGCTTAATGAAGCATGGCCTTTGTATCAGCATTTACTTATTCTGCCTTTACAAAGCTGATACTAAATAAAATCAAAGAGCCAATAGCAGTGCTCTGTCTTCATGTAGGTCTGTAGACACCAAGCTGGAAATGCTGCTGCTCAAAACTGGCTATTCAGAAGTAATCCCAGATACTGATATAGGAACACTAGTAAGTTCTCAGTCGTTCGCTGCTGAAGTTTAATTTGCTGCTTAAAAGTAATTTTAAGTGTAGCAAACATACAGCTGCAATCTGGCTGAATAGACATCTTTATGACTCTAGCAGCTACATTTTCCCATCCTGTCTAAGCCAATTTAAGTCTTCGATCTACCCCATGCTTTAACAGAGGAAGTAGCAAAGAAGCACCTGTAGTGCATGTTCCAGGGCAAGGAGGAGGTTCCTTAGGTAGTTAAAGAAGGGAAGGTTATTTACATGATCCTTTTTAGCAGTGTCACAATAGCTTGACATCCCCTCCCTCCTGGAGAAAACAGATTATACAGATGCTGAAAAGAGATCTACACACAGCAGTGAAAAGCTAGTCAATCCTTTTTTAGCACAGTAGGAATTAGATCAAACATGCATTTACCAGCTGCTGCAGGACCATCCCAGGTCAGTGCCTCATCAGCCCTGGAAAGCCTGGTGCCTCCCTGAGCTGCCCTAGTGATTTAGTTAATAACAGTTTTAGTCTTCAGTCAGAAGATATCTTATGCATAAGGGACATTTTCCAATTTTAATTGTTCTGAGGTGTGCAGCATTCTCCTCCATTTAATAAGATTTTTTTTAATCATTAGCCACCTTCCTTTTGTCATGCACATCATTATCTTAATGTTATTCCCTCTGTCACTAACTTCAGGCAGTGTAAAGCTGCAGGTAACATTCTCATTTCCTGGAAAACTTGTGTTCCAGTGGACTTTTTTGACACTTTCAGTAAATACACTCTTCTGGTTCTAGTAACTGCAGTTGCTTTAGGCACTGAAATACAACAGCTTTATTTGAGCTTTAGCAGCTCAAATTGGTCCCTTTCCCAGGACTGACAAATTTGCCCTAGTTGTAACTGGCGTTATGACAGACAGCACCTGAGGCTCATATTATCAAAGCCTATAGGTACAACTGTGATCCACCTAGTGAGGGATGTGGATATAGATTTTAAGTTACCATGCTTAGCCTTACTCTTTCAGAGCTGGGTAGGTAAATTGTGGGTGGGGGTTGTTCTGGTTTTCTCCTTTAAACCAAATATTATCAGATGGCCTAATAGAGCCAACAGAGCAGCTGAAACATGTTGACCAGGCTCAGAACAGTCATGTCAGACCAAGCTTTAAACAGACACTGCTTTGGGAACAAGAACTCTGCTTGGAGCAAAAGTCAGCCACCTACAGTACAGGGGCGCAAAGGCAACGCTAGAAGTACTGGCCCAGGAAGGACCACCTCTAGCCCTGTCATCTGCATAAGCACATGAAGAGGTACAGGTTTCTTTTTATACAAGATTTTACAGTATTTACCCCATTCAAGGGCTTAAGAAGTCAAGTTTGTTCTTTTCTTTGTTCCCTGTGAAAATCTCTATTTTTAAGAATCACCTGTTTTAAAAACAATGGATGGTAATGCCATGTTGTAAGTGAAATTAACTAATAAGTTAATTAAAAGCAGCTGAGCTCAGTCTACAAGTATCTAGTAGGTGACTGACTATTGTGAAAGGAACAAAGCTTGCTAGCACTTGGGAAATTAAAAAAACACTGAAAACCTGATTTGATCCTTTGTAAAAATCTTATTCTTGTATACACCAAACTTTCATCTGCACTAATTTTTAATGGGATAGAGGACAAGCAAGTTAAGTAAACAGTAGGTTTATCATTCCCTGCTAGGGTGTGCCTGTGCTACAGTAGAACAGACATTCCTGAGCAACAGATATAGCACCAGAGATAATACTGATACAGCATTATGGAACTTTATTTTAACCAAGAGCACACTGTTTTCAATAAAGTAATTCCAGCCCCAGTTCTTCCAGCATTCAGAATAAAGCTACTGCAAACTTGTGGAGCTTTTAGAGATGTTCACTATTGCTATAGAAGCCGATAAAGGTTAATTTAAACTTAAGTTACTTGCTAGTAATAACAATTAAGTGGGCACTTCATCGTCAGATTACTAAGAAACTTAGTATTAAATCTATTGTACATAGACTGAGAGGGAAAACACTTAATACATTGACTCCTTGTCACTCCAGGAAAGTTACAATGTTTTCTGTTTACAGCTAACCATTCTCCACCTGCAGCTATGAAAAATATGCTGGCTGTCACCTCGTGAGCCCATATCCAGCTGTTGGTCTGGTGGCAGGGGATGAAGAACAATGCAACACTGATCAATGGGATCAAACGCTGAACAGTTTATTGTGCGCAGGCATCCCTTTTATAGAGAAGTTACAGAGCACTAGAACATTCGATGACGTGTGATTAGTTAACTCCCTTAGGCCAATGCCAGCAACAGCTCAGTGACTGGCTGCACTTGGTGAAGTGTCCATAAAGTCCCAAGCAGCAAGATAATGGAGTCTCTCCTGTTTTTTGCAACTTGTGGTGTGCTCTCTGGCAAGCAGCTCCTGCTGATCCAGCTGCATGGCATCCTGGTCAAGGTCTCTTACAAGCAGGCTTCCTCTTCTTGGCAGCACACTGTCTTCAGTTAACCCTCTTATCAAACTGCAAAACCCTAACAAGCCTTTTGCTCACAACTAGAGTGAGGCTAAGACAAAGGCTGGATTGCTCACACATGCCTTAACTGAAAGGAATGCTTCCACAATGATATATCACTCAGGAACATAGACGTCAGGTAAACTTCAGACATCTTTGGATGCACGGATGAAAACGATGTTAGTTTTCACTAATCAATCTAATGCCCTAATACAAAAATAGGAGGGAAAAAACCCTAAAACAACCACTTGTCATTAATTTTCTTAAACCTCAAGATTATCTTTCTGCATTAGAAATCCATATCATCATTAAATACCTGTCTTAATCTGATCCTGCTTAAGTGAACAACAAATCATACACTGGAATGGAATGTAAGGCTTGCTCTATTTCTTATCTTGAACTCATGCATATACTGCAATTTATTTCTCATTCATGTGACCATAGTGCCCAGGATCTAGAATCTTTTTCCTAGCAAAACACAGCTCTCCTGTAGAGCAAGTGTATATTTGAGAAAAGTTTCAAAGTTTGGACCTTAAAAGGGAAAGCAAATACTGGAATGGAAAATGTTTCTAGAGATAATTGACTAATACATATTTTTCAAATATGGTTGAGGTAAGTGACTTTTTTTCTCCTTACTGTAACACTTGAAAATGTGATAGAGGAGAAATCTTGGCCTGTCTATTTATTCCTAGCTTAGTAGTTGTTTGGGCTCCTCAATTTAAAAATACTTTAAAAGTTACTTTCTCACAGAAAGAACTTATCTAACGTGGCCATCATCACTGCAGTGACCGAATGCTTCATAAGCATAAAAGGACTATATTTTCACAATAGCAGCAGCCTGAGCTGAGAAAGTTTTCAGCCCTCCTAAATAGGTGTGGAAGAGGGTGAGATGAAGTGCCTTGCTCATTTTTCTCAGTTACCTGTCGCTGAGAAACCAGTTTTTTCTTCCCTTGTCCATAAAGGGCTGTGACTTTTTATAAATGCCGGGAAAGTCTTTCCTTTCCTTCATAGTATAGTGGGATAAACTATGACAGGCCATCAGGGACAAGGAATACAGCCACCAGCTCATCCTGATTACTTCGAAAAGTAAATATTAAGCTTGGTGACAGTATGGGCTGTAAAATACCTGGCCTTTAAGGCTCAGATTGAAACTGGGAACGTTCCAGGTTAAGCAGGTTTAGTGCTATAATAAAGTAGTGAACAGGAGCTACGGCAAAACAATTGTAGCTTGTGCTCTTTCTTCCCTCCCAGCAGCGTTTGCTGGCTGGTATTTTTATTCTAATATTTTTTTTAATCTACCCATTATATTACAAACATACCTTAGTTAGACTCTACATCAGACACCTTACCTGGTCATTTAGCAACCACCATCATAAGCATGAGTGAGGCATCCTGTTCTGGCCATGTCAAAGTGCAGAGAGCCCAGGTGCTAAACACTCTTAATCAAAATGCTAGTATAGTTGTTGCACCCCAGGAGACATCTGCAGAAATAAAACAACCCAAGTGGAATGTGTTCTGCATGGTATTGAAATTGTTACTGAGCTCCTTTTATCTTTCAAAGCAAAGAATATGACCAACAGCCTTTGTGTTTCGTAAGGGATTGTAGTGATAGGACATAGGGTTTGGACTAAAACAGAGGAAGTTGAGGTTGCATATAAGGAAGAAGTTCTTTACTGTGAGCATGATGAGGCATTGGAATGGGTTGCCCAAAGAAATGGTAAATGCTCCATCCCTGCCAGTATTCAAGGCCAGATTGGACAAAGTCTTGGGCAACATGGTCTAGAGTGAGGCGTCGCTGCCCATGGCAGGGGGAATGGAACTAGATTATCTTAAGGTCCTTTTCAACCCTGACTATTCTGTGTTTACATGTTGCCATTTTAAACAAGCCACCATGAGAGGCAGATAATTTTTTACAGTTTCTCCTTATGGACAATGTACTAACAGTATTTAAGTGTACAGCCAATTAAGTATTGTCATGCATACATAATTGTGTATTTTATATATAAAAATGTGACTACTCAGCACCAAATAGCTGTAATTAAGCACTTCTCTATTTTTTTCCAAAAAGTTCTGAAGTATACTAATATACGTCCAAATGTATTACAAGTGGGTTATACATTTGTTTCCATTATGATATCAACAAATACTCGATTTCTTTAGGCCTCTCTTTTCAAATTTTCTCTTCATAGCAGTTCCTATGCATAAAAAACCTCAGTTTTCCAACCTGTCTGTAACCATGGCTTTAATTTTTTGTTTCCTTTGCTAATGAAAAGAAAAATCAAATCAATTTTATCAAGCTACTGGTGAAGTATAGAGAACATTTACTGTAATTAGGACACTGCATTACAGAAGTGATCTAAAGAATTCTGTTAACTGTCACTGCTCTTAGAAAGAAACTGCAGAAGTTGAAATGGAATTTTGGAAAGGAAAGTCGAGTAATTTACTTCACTGTTCAGTCATGTTCACTGATGTACTCATGGCTGAGTTTTAATTTAACAAGTTGTCTTTTATTTCTGCAGTAAAAGATTAGGAGAAATCTTTGATATAAACCAGGTAATCCTACACTTGCCTTCTCTTTGTTTAGCAGCTTTTACCCCACCCTCTAATTCTTTCAGCAGTTGGTACAATGCGGGTAATGATGCAGCACATGATGGCAAATACCTTAATGTTCTCTTTTCCTATCGATTTCGTATGTCAAATTTTTCAAAACACAACAGAATAAACCCACTGCTGGTTAGAATCTAGTCCTCAATCCTTTCCAAGTTTACTTTTGAGGAATAAATATTTCCTTCAGAAAAAGTGCAGTCCTTCAATCTAATCTATATGGCTGTAGCCTGTAGCATTAATTCATTTGAACTAGGTGCCTATCTTCTTGGACATAAGAACTGCCACTGATTGGGTTGCAAGATTGGAGCCATTGTATTCTGCAGAGAGGACATAGTACAGGATGAAGATATGCTCATGATCTGTACCATTTGGGAATTAATCTTGCAATCAAACTGAATACAGGATGAGCTCTGAAACACCTTTCTCATATATGACACACATTACACTAACCTACATTTCTAAAAGCTAGGCAGCTTCTTCAGTGAAATGTAGTCATTGTTCAATTGCTGTGAATTGGCAAATACACAATGCTAAAAGTTTGGCCTTGGCTCCTTTCCTTGCTTCAGAACTGGTGAGAACAAACCTGGCCTGCACTCAAGGCAGAAATGATTACATAGCTCATGGAATCCTTCAGATAAATTTTATTCTGCTTACTTGTTCATGATGCCTGCTCTAGGCTTTCTTGAATCCCTCACAACTTGGCTGTATGTGTGAAGCCCCTCATTCTTCAGGGGAATTTAACTTTCTGTTCTTTCTTTCCTCCCTGAGTCAGATTATATCCTCTTGTTAGCACATCTGTGTAGCGACATAAGAGCCCCTGAGCAATATACAATGTGGGGGTGGTGATTTTGTTTAAAGTATTTTATATTTTCATCCCTTATGGAAGCATTTCTTTAGATGCTGAACTGTCTGTATTTTATAACAAAAATCAGATGCAGGTTGGGTTGTGGAGGAACTTATCCCTATAGAGTACAATACTGAATATATCAACTGTATCCCTCCTCAGTATGTGGAGAATTTTGAAAGAAAAGGATCAAGCAGTTCTTCAAAGTTCACATCTTTAAATCGATAAATTTTCATCTGCCTCCATCTGCCCTCCCCCACCTGCTCTCTAATGATCTCTAAATATCTTTAGATGGAGAAATGCATTGTAGTATTTTGGACTGACCTGATTTGAGGATAAAGTATATTCTGCAGAAGAAACAGGAAAAGAAAATGAAAAGAACACAAAGGCAAACATTCAGGGGTGATCAAACATGCCATATTTGTGCTCAGGATGTCAGGGTGAAATAGATTATGAAAGCATTAAGATCTGGCAACTGAAAGGAAAGTGCTTTTGATGGTTAAACATCGAAACTTTATTGAAAAGGGGTTGGGGTTGTAATGAAAACAACATCTGGCTGTGATTGCTAAAACTTGATTGCAAGAGGGAAAACCGAATGATGTTATCTCACACTGATTGACATAAAAAAACTTGAAAAAATGGACATTAAAAAGGAAAGTTAGACAGATGTAGCAAAGCAACAGCTGCTGGAGAGGGACAAGTTTTCCCTGGGGACACATTGCCAAGGAAAAATAGGAGCCTTATTCTGATTGCCTGCTGCTACAAATCAGCATTAGCTCTACTAAAGTCATACTAGTAGTGCCAGTGCAAAACTGGCATAAGATCAGAATCAGGTATTCAAAGCAGAGCAAAGTGATAGAATATGGCAAATTTCTATCAAGAATCTAATTAGTTTGGCATTATTATCCCAGAGTTTGTAACCAGTTTACTTTTTGTGATTGATGGTGATACTCAGCTATTGGCAGCATGGTCAGCTATTCCACCAGATGAAATACCCAGAGGACAATTCTAGCATACAAAGCAGAGAAAAGGGGAGGCACAGATTCCTCCTGTTGTAGAGTATCTCGGTGAGAAAAAATTGGTGCTTAGCTATTCTTGGGGATGTTTGAAGGGAAAATGGGGGCAGAAGGAAGATGACTCAAATCTGGTGTGTGCCTTGCCTTGTCTTGTTGAAAGCTCCTCAGCAATAGTTTCTGTTGATAGATGGTGTGCATTCCCCAAACCAGGATTGCCTGGCTTTGAAACAAACCCAGACCCCTAGCTGTGGAGTGCTCTCCAAGCTCTGCAGCCCAGCAATGCTCATGCCTCCAGGCTGGAGGTGCACAGGCTCATGGCAGAACCATCAGTCAGGTTCTGGGTGTGCTGCTTGGACTAGAAAACAGCCAAACCAGCTTCCTGATACTATCAGCAGCTTTAGAACTCATGCTAATATCTGCTTTGCTGATCTGCCCCCACTATGAGGAGCTCCTCATATGTATGAGATTCATCCCCAGCTGAGTTAAAAATAAACAAGCAAATAAAGCCTGCAAACAAGAAAATGTGCTTTCCAGACAGGCTTCCATATTATTCTTCTAAATAATTCTTCCATTTTGTAGGCAGTTTGTATTTTTCACTCTAAACTGTGAGAGTCTGCTAAGCAAGGACTTAACTTGCTCTGAAGTATATGAGTGGGGGGCCACTGTGTTCTGGTGAGTGATTCCTTATCCTCTACACCATGGACAAACACTGGCTCCAAGGCAAAGATTTAGAAGTGAGTGTGAGCAGACTTATGATTCTGTGGTAGGGAGAGAGAGGTATGAAAGAATTAGGAAGGAAAAAAGTACAGGAATATCAAAATGGCTTTCCAAACTGATCTTTTAAGAGGCTGTTGCTAATGAAAATGTTTTAAAATGGTGTTACGGTTCTGTGTGGTACAAAAAAATATATGATCACAGCACTAATGCAGTTCAGAGAAAGAGGGCAGTAATGAAAATGACTGGGAAAAGGTTGATATTTTGAGGAGAATTTGCATGGTGTGCTTTGCACAGATTTCTTGTGTTGCGAAATCTGAGAACAGGAAGACACACATATGCCAGTTTGGAGCAATGTATTGTAGCTTCTCTCCCACTTGGTGGAAAACCATAAGGACCCTAGAGCGGTGAGCCCTCCAGCATGAGTGCAGAAAGTCAGCTGCCCAAGCAGTGACACTACACTATGAGTGTTGCCCCACAAATGCAGGGTCATTCAACTTGATGTGCTCTCTGAGAAAACACAAGATTAAATAAGTCTCACCACTGCTAACTGTTGGCTAACAGAAGGAATGATGAATGCTCTGCCTCACTTTCTCATCAGGAAGTTAACTGCATGCTTCCTTTGCCAACTATATGTACTTTGTGCTTCAGCAAATTTCTTTAAGCTGACAGGAATAGAAATAATATCTCATCAATTGGGCTTTCATCCTGTTTCATCAAACTTCTTAAGCTTTTTTATCCCTGGCTTTCTGATTTGTTTCTGAATCTTCTGTCTCTCCTCTTAGACCTCTTCCAAAGAATGTGTTATACCATGGTTTCCTTCTACATAAACTAGATTTACGGAATTTATAGCATAAGGAGATCTGCTTTGCAGTGACCATTAGCCCTTGGGTATCAACATCTGCTTTATATGTTAAGGAAAAAGAAAATCTATTCACTTTGTACTGTGTGCTATTGTTCAAAGTGTGGTATCAAGATCAAGGGGGTCACCAAGCTGAAAGCTATCACACAGAAGTGCTTTCTTGCTTTACAGACAGAATAATTTCCAAACAGATTATTTGCCCTGGCAAGAAAGAGCAAAAGTGTGCAGAAATTCTTAATAAAAATTTCTTTCCTGGAAACTAGTATTATCCAAGTAATTTACATGGTAAAGAAATGCCACGAAATTAATCTCCTCCCAATCTGGACCCATTTGTGCTAATTGATTTTTAAATCTAACTTGTGATACCAGGAGGTGTCAATCATATCTGTAGGCCTAGCACTTGAGTCAGTTGGTTGCATAATGTAGTCTGTAAGTCTGCCCTTTCTGCTTCTCTGAGCTTGGAGGTTCCCATCTTCAGTGTGATGGTTTATCACCTTCACAGAAATGTGTTGTAATTGGGGTTTTTGCAGGGTGTGGTACCGTATGGGAGTCTGTCTGCTGGTCATCTCAGTGTATCAAAATGGCTAAGTGTAGGCAGTCCAGTGTGTGCTCTTCCCACAACCCAAGCTGATGCTTGAGTAAATGCCAATCTGGAAATCAGAGGTAGGCTTCCTCTTTACGGCCTTGATATCATGCTCGCACAACTGCCTGGAATTGGCTGGCATCCAGCTAACTTGAAGTGCAACCAGAACTTCCTGTTTCCATAGATCTACCTTCACATGGTCTTACATTTGTTCTGTGATGGAAATAGCCAATTTTGATAGTGATTATTTTTCATACAACTATATTTCAATTCTCCATGTTCTTTCTGACATTACATGCTACCTAATAATTTTTTTGGCACTTACAGAAAACTCCTTTTTTCTTTAACAATACATCAAAGGTACACATTTCTGATGAATTTGAATTCATGGCTTACTTGGCTTTCATAGGAATCTGTGGCTCTCTTGAAGCATAATTTCAGTACTTAGTTGCAATTCCAGTTTATTACAGCTGGTGTCAGTCATAAATTCTCTCAGAATTCCATCACTAAGCAGAAAGCTCATCAAATTACTGAATTCCATTCAGTCTGTTCAGTGTTTGCATTTAAAATAGTTTAGAACCTTGTAAATAGGTTCTAAGCAAAAATTCAGCTTCATGTCATTGAGCTTGAAACATGGAGATGAGACTTGCAATATCTATTATACATTGTCACCCCATGTTTGGAAGTAGTTTATCACTTCTTGCTTGTCTTCTGTGTCATGTACTTGACATCTCATCCCTTTCAGAATTCAGCATTTTCCTGTCTGTCTGCAATCACAGGGACTTTTTCTTTTCATATGAAGGGTAGTGATGGATATTGTGTCAGATTGCATTTGATATTGCAGATTGCAAGGTTATCATTGGGGAGTTTACCTGCATGATGACCTAATTATTATTAAAAAAAACCCCATTTCTTAAACCTGACTTTTTGTGGTGAAGGTTACCCCTTCTATTCCTGAGCGACATCTAAAAATGTATGGATATATAATGGATCCTTGAGCTGGACTGGAGCATCTTGCTTATATCTAAACTTTAGTTCATAATTTATGCATCATGAAAATCTTTACATAATGAAGTGCTTTGGCATTCATCTCATGCAGCTGTATTTGCTTTTTGATGACTAACTAAACTGTCACCTGTATGTAGCATTCCAAGTGCCCTCTATGATTCCAGCCTTATTTGCTTCAAATTTGTGAGACTGTATTTAAAATCAGGAATATAATATTAAAGAATTTACTGGAAATACCAAGTTCTGAATACCTAACCCTTCCCAGCTGGAATCCCTGGTGTTTAAGTGTGGGTTTGATGTAAAAAGATGCTACTTTCCCATTGTCTTTCAAACAATTTCCTCCCTGTTATTCCACAATTGAATTTGACCCCAGTTTGCAAGTCCTCTCGTTTCCTTCTTTCTCAAATGCAATGATCTGTGACAATAGAAATAATGTTCAACCTTGTTTTGTCTTGCTAACAGCATGTGGTTAGAATCTTGTACTTCTATTTCAGTAATATTTTTACACTTGTCCCCTACTGTCTTGGCTGGTTGCCGGCACAGCGATTCATGCTTCGTTTGCCTCCAGATGTGATTATTGCTTTTCTTTCCTGCATGGGCTATCCGAATGAATTCTTCACAGGTTAAAATACTGGAGCTCTCAAGTCAAGGACTTGCTTAGACTAATGTTCATTGGAAATGAGCATAAAAATTCCTGAGGGAACAGAAAACACCTGGACAAAATTTTTATTTCAGTAAAACATTAGAAACTAAATTATCTTGGTTTTAAATGATGATGTAAGCTAGTAGAGATTCAAAATATGTAACCTCATCTTTTAAAATGCACCCCTGGGGTCCTTTTTCTTGTCAAGGGAAACTTTTCTATGATACTTAGTACATTTAGTAAAAACTCACCCCTCTGTGGTGAAAAGACATCTTAGAACATTTGTATGAGCCTTTGATTTCTTTCTTCTTTCACTTTAAAAATTACTTTAATGTCCTATTTTAAGATATGTGGAACTTCCTTGAAGTTAGAATTTTATATTCCTAATCAGTGCTGCATTCAGAGCACCTAACCTTAAAAATATCCTCTGTTTCAAGTAAGACTCCCTTTTCCACCCACCTTCCCCAAGTATCTGCACACAATAGTTGACCTAAACAAGTTAAGATCAGGCATGCTGGAGACGAACCCAGAACTAATCATGCTTTAGTAACCCAAGCAAAGGACTTTGAATTTAAGAAACTACTAGTTTTTATCCTTCTATAAAGCCCCCTCCCCCCTGCCTCCCCCAGTATACACACTCCTGAGTTTCTTGGTTTTAAATGTGTATTGCCTCTGAATTTGGTATGAATGACACACCAGCATAGTTTTCTGTGGGATGTAACAAGAAAATGCATCATTAGTTTGGAATACATATTATTAACATTCCTTAGAGAAAATGACTTGAATTCAGACATCTGGAAAATGAAAACATTATGTATTGACCTAGTGTAACTTGCTGTGATACTAGTAATTCCCTATTCATTTTCCTTAGTACCAGTGAAAAGTATATTGTATTTAAAAACAGAACTGCTCGTACTGTATTTTTTAGAACAGTACTCCAAACCCAGAAATGACTAAAGAGAACCACCACAGCTGCATCTTATCAAGCAAGACACATTCCGACTCTGTTGTCTTTAAGTGTGCAGGGTCCACATGTATTCATCTGCAAAGGCGTCATCACTCCTGTAGCAACAGTAGAAAGATTATCTGTGTAAACTGATACCAGGTAGTGCAAAAATGCCCCAACAGCTACAAGAATTCAGTGATTTTTGCAGAATAACTGCACCAGTTAGACTCTGAAAGTCCCTGATCTGGGGCAAAAAGGACTCTGTAAAATCAAATAAATAACTGAAGAAAACCGTGAAATAGTAATGTGTGTGTCTAGCTTGCAATTCTATTAACGGCAGAACTGTGTGCTGCTGCTTGTCCTTTAGAATCTGTTCGCACTACCTTCAATTACTTGCTGAGAGCTGCTTAGATCCGGCCTCTATGTCATTGTTTGTATTGCACAGAAACATGAGTCAAGTCTGTCAGCCTTTTGATGTGTGTGCCAAGCCAACAGTGCATTCATTGTAAGTACTTATCAAAAACCGCTCCGTATTTTCTACCAGTGAAGACAGAACAGTTTTTGCCCCTTTACTTGTTTGTATCACTCCGTGGAAGTTACCTTTAAAAGTGACATTATTTTGTCAGCTGGAAAAAAATAATCTTGTCAGGTGTTGTTCTTAATTATATATTTTGAGATTTATGGAGTTCACATTTTATTTTTCACTTCAGGACATAGTGTCTCAGAAAGCATAAAGTAAATATTTGAGCTAGCATTGCATTGTTATGTTTTCTTACTTTGGCAGTCACCTTATAAAATTCCTCTACTTGTACGGAGTCAGATCTAGCAATACCTCTTCCAGAGAGAAGAGGTTTGGACAGGTACACATTTGCTGAATCCCAAAATACAGTTAAATACAAGCTATCCTAATATGTTTATGGGAGAATATTAAGCTGACATTGTCAGTTTAATTTCTTCAAAGGAATAAATGTCCTTTTGAGTTTCGGTCATTATGCCAGGCGTAATAGTCTCTTTTCTTCTAAATCAGTGTTACAGTCTTATAATAGGAAAAGCAGCATCATACAGAAAATAATACGGTAAAACCCCCATACACTTTTATTTATATTCTCTGTAATGGACAAAATCTCTGAGACAAGATAAAAACATGGTAATATTCCAGCACTGGAAATTAGGAGGCCTTTGTTTCTGTATCAAATATTGTTAATCTCCAGCTTTCATTAGATGCACAGGTTTGGTTCTGCACTCCTGAAGTTCAAAGCAGTGCTAACTGAATAGTTCATGCCAGTGTCATAATTTAAGAACAAATGATCCCATCGAGACTAAGTAGATTCAGATACCAAAACACTTCAACCATAGATATATGGAGGTTTTGTAATTAAACATTTTCCCTGCTCTGTGAAAGAGGTGGCACTGTCCAGGTAGAGTAATTAATGGATTAGCTTAATCATTCCATCCATGCCACATGGCCATCCTCTTCTTGGCAGGCATCCCTGGAGATTGAAGAGATGGTTCCAAGACCTGTTGCAGGGCTGTGGGTCCCCTGGCTTTTCTCCCTGTAGGTCTCCAGGTGCTATCAGTAAGTGTCACACAGCTAATACCCAATTCTCAGCTGGCTTGTTCTAGTGTTTGGTGCCTGAGAACTGGCTCAGTGTTGTTGTGGCTAACAGTCTGTTCCTCTTAAAGGTTCCCTGCTGTAAGTGACTTCTCCATTCTTACAAATATATTGCTTCCTTGTGCTAATAGGGTTAATCTGCTACAGCAGGTTACAACCCTATTCCCTTTAACATGGGTCTGCAGTGAATTTCTCAAATGTGCACTCATTCACTACATGCCAGGTATTAACCCTGGAATTACTGTATTTAGACTCTCACCTATAGCCCATTACTCTGATACCTAGCAATAACCATCAACAGATTTTTTTTCTCCCTTCTATTACATTTAAAAGGCAGAAAAAAGCTGTGTTGCTGATAACAGAATTTGCCATAAAGCTTCAGCTGTAGGGAATTAAAAAAAAAAAAATAAATGAAAAGGTTGCTCTATTTAAAGCATAATAATAAAAAAAATCAATGGATTCATTTGGATTTCTCTATCAGTTATCTGTGATTCGTATTTACATCTTGGAACAAAATATGTGGATGAGTCATACAGAGAAACAGCCTCTGCATGGGAAATTACACTATTATTTCAGAGCAACATTGCTTTCCCAAACTGAAACAAAGATGAGCCACTAGTAATCACAGATAAATCTCCACAGAGATGGAGTACTTGTTTAGAAAACCCACTCCCTTTTGTGTATGCAAAACCAGAGCCTGATTCAGAGCATATGGAGTACCCAGTTTCTCATTCCCATTAGGTATGGCGGTCCCAGGAGCCTCTCAGGCTTATGTATTTTCTAGGAACAAGGTACCTTGAAGGACAGCTTGAACTTTGGTGTGCTGACCTCCTTCCAGGAGCTCTATATACATCTGAAATCAAGTAGTTAAACATCAGACTTCATGCCTGGTAAATACAAACTGTTACAGAGCACACAGTGATATTTCAAAATGGCTTGCTGAGAACAGCGAAATCAGATGTATGTGCCACAATAAGGTCCCTCTGAAGTGAAACTGCTGGGGTGACAGCCTGTGGCTGTCCCAGATTTGACAGAGAGGTGAGTGGTATCTGTCTGGAGAACTGCAGTCACTGAAGCAAATTGTCTAGGGAGATGGAATTACTACTTCTAATGTAAGAGTTTTGAAGCAGCGCCCTTTCTACAATAATGTGTCATCTCAAAATTTCTGGAGGCTCCAAGAATAGCCTTGTCCTCCTGTTCTCTTCTGTACGAGATCTTCATTCAAGACAGGACTGAAGCCCAAGAGCTTCCTAGCTTATCCAGCATGCTCTGAATATTCCTGAGTTATGGAAATGGTAAAGAGAGAGAGAGAAAATGCACCAACAGCATCTGCTGACTGCCAAATGTCTTGTAATTCCCTAGCCTTTTAAATAAATGCTATTCATATTCATTGCGAAGCCTGCAAGAGCAGGAACTAAACATACCAAGATTTGAAGCTCTGTACTCAGGAGGCTGGATATGATTCAGGCTGTGGTTTCTGAGTCCAGATATGAGTAAAATGCAAATTTTCCCAAATCCTGGAAACACAACACTGCACACCTTTAATCACTGGTATATAGTTCATCTGATTAGTGTTTTCAGGGCATTAGCAACGTCACAGAGGGCAAACAGACATGAAAACTAGAATGTATGCATGAAATATCAGTGATTATGTTATATATGCATCTGAGAACTGTACTTTGTTCAAGTCAGGATCTAATCCAGCTCCTATTAAGTCAATGGGAATTTTGCCAATGAAAACAATAGTAACAGGCTCTGGCCAAAATAATTTAATCCACCCTCTTCAGCTGCTGTGTGCACAGCAAGAATGTTGCCATTAAGAAGTTTATATGGACATAAATATTCACTTTAATTTCCTAGAGTTTGTCTACTTGCTTAAAATTGCATTTGTGATTAAAAAAAAAGAGCAACACAGTGTATTATGGCTGCATTTTAATCACTATATGTTCAGGAATAAATAGAAAAACAACCTAAATATTTTATACAGATTATATTGCAATCTTGATTTAACAATTAATTCTGGTGTTATTTATTTATTTTTCTTCCTCTGTTGTTGTATTTTTCTTTTGTTGGTTCAGGTTGTGAGGGTGACTGGGGTGGGTTTGGATATTTTTTCTCCTATAATTGCATTCTGGAGAATTGTCACAACTGCATGTTGTATCACTGAATCACATCTTGCCTCATGTAATTCTATTCCAAGAGGAGGACAGGTTTAGGGGTTTATCATACAAAGCCTATGTTTAATAGTCTGCTACAAACCTCTGGAGGATGCAAGACTCTAACAGGGCAAAGCCTCCAATAGCTGACGAGTTTTTGAAAACAGTATTTAAAGCTTTACAAAACCAGAACCTTCTGTTGGTGCTGCTCATTGCCTGGGAACTTTATTAGGGCAACCTGGATTGGGAGCTGCTCAGCTTTAGCTCCTTGGTTTGGAACTTCCTCAGGGAGGAGAAGATGCCTTGTTTGGAGACCTGGTGGCTTGTCCCCCTGTGCCCAGCATCTGTTCTGAGCTGACTACAGTTGTGTAGGTCTGCAACATTATGTCCTTTTTCCTCCCTTTTTAGGGTATAACACTGAGCTGTGTAAGCAGTGCTGCTGCAGTCAGGGAAAGCACTGATATGCTTCAATCCAGGCTTCAAGATTTCTCAGAAGTGTGGGGAAAATATAGTTCTACTATTTGCTGAACATGGAAGGGAAGAGCTTGGGCATCTGTAGGGATGACCTGGAGTGGAAATAGGTTAGTTAGGGGCTGTGGCAGCTGCCTTCGCTGCTACCAGGGTACTGCCTCTCTTTACAATCTGCACTGTGCCTATCCACAGACACTTTTGCAGGGATCTAGTACATTATGCCTCCTGCAACTAAGCTGAAAGCATTTGGGATTTGAAGCCATGGTCTCTGGTTTGTTTCCACGACAGCATGGGAGTGAAAGGGGGCAGAAGCAAACCAGACAGCATGCCTGGTGGTTGCCATTTAAGAGTAACCATGTATCTGATAGTACCTTGCACTCAGCAGCCGCTTCCTGTTCTAGCTGACTTCCGCAAGGACAACCCTATCTTCTGTGCCTCCCCTGCTTCTCTTCCCTTTTTCTTCATGATGCCCCCATAGCATAGTAATATCATCTTCTCCTTTGTTACTAAGGTTAAAAAGTCATGAAACTTTACCTCTTCTCCCTTCCATCTTCGTTTCTCCTTTGAGTCTAGCTGTATTTCCTCTTGTTCTGACTCTTTGGAAATCTTTCAAGGTTAAACAAAGGCAAAAAAGTGCCATGTATTCATTTTTAACACCACTTTGTGGCCCCACAATATATACTATTCTCATTCTTATTAGGAAGTCTGTTGATGTTTGTATCTGAGCTTTAAGTTCCACACCAAAGAAGATCTTCACACTGAAGCCTAGGCCAGGCAGAGGGGAATGCAGGAGGTGATAACATACCTGCTGTGTGTACTGTCATTCACATGTGTTTTAGTTGCCTAATGACACCCCTGAGAAATTGTGTATTTAGACCCCACCTCCTCATAGGCCAAACTTTAAATTCACTTTTGAATTTGCCCTTAGGTTTCTTATTCTTGCCAGAGTCTTGCATATGATTTTAGTGTTGGTGTCTGAATCCTTTCCTCCATCGTTTCTGCTGACTTTCATATTGTGGCTTGCTTTTGCCTTCCCCTCACTATCTAGTCTTGGTTTCTATGACTGTCTCTGTACTGCAGTGTAAAGATATGTACATCAGCTATGTATTTTTTAAAAAAACATTAATATTAAACTGGAAAGGCTGTTATCCAGGAAATACTTGGAACATTTCACAGTGGATATCTGAATCCTGTTAGTGGAATTCTCACACTCTCTCCTAAAAATATTTGGAAGGATTTTATGTGTCTTTCTGCAAAACCATTTAATTTCTGCATTCTGATGCTCTAGTTATAAAGTTGTTTGTATACTAGATTTGGCTTGTGAGAAAGACACAGTGAAATTCAATGGATTGGATTAAAATCCTGAATAGGAAATGAGATATAAAAACATTCCTCCTGGATATATTGAATTATGAGTTCTGTGGCTGAACATTATTTTCTATTTATATTTAGTGAATTATTTATTCCAAACAGATTAATTACAAAGATTACTCTGAAAACAAAACAAAATCTCTCAACGTATGGTTGCTTGATGGGGGTGGTGTTGTTGAGTTTTTTGATTACCTAACCTAGTAAGAGAATCCATGAATCTTTATTATACTATTTAATGGCCTGGAAACACATTACAACAGGATAGTAGCTTATTTATAGCTATATATAGTTGAATTACTTTTAATGATGCATTTGCATACAATTATTGCAATCATGCTGAAATGGAAAAGCTACCTCAGCACATTTTTGAGTCTTTGACTGAAGATCTCATTGCAGCTGCTGGAAAGAGTAAAGTTCTGACCCGTTCTCCAGGATGCAGTATATACACTACCACCGTTTCCAGAAGGAGGGACCCCCTTGTTGTTCCAAATTAAATTGTAAACGCTGATTCCCCTGAGAAGTCCAATATGCATGGTGCAAAATATGAGTAACTGATGTTTTCATGGATGTCAGCTCTCATAGTAAGTCTGTTTTCTGTTTCAATTAATATTTTGCATAAATCAGTGTCTCGGTAAAATAAGCAATACCAGACTGAAAAGAACACAAGGCAACTGTAATTAAGCCACATGTTTAGTAATGCGCTGAACAAACAATGGAAAAAATTACTCTTTGGTTACTAAATCAATTGTAATCAACCTCATTCCTCCCACTCATCCACCTCTATGAGGGGATAATACAGCTGTAGATATCAGGAACAAATCCAGCAACTAAATTAATAAAACAAAATTGGTGGTTCAGCTACACATGTTGGCAAAAATGTATTACTCCCTACAGCTTTATCTCTACAAACAACTTTTTGCTCCCAGAAGGCACTTTAAAATACATACTGTTAAAATAAATATAAAGAAATTACTCAGCCTTATAGCATCTTTTAAGAGTTTCTCTGCCTGTTGCCAAATAGTTTGAAATATGACGGTGTCGTGGGTTCAGCAGCAGCAGTCATTTTTCTCCTTCTCAGTAGTTGGTGTAGCACTGTGTTTTTGACTTGTGGCCTGAGAACAGCGCTGATAACACCAATGTTTTTAGTTATGGCTTAGTGAT